>JAUPMG010120026.1:0-11781 GCA_031762675.1 Pachysandra terminalis | reverse complement strand
ACCGCCAAAACAGTAGCACAAGCGTTTGTGGAGAATATATTCAAGTTGCACGGGATGCCACAATCAATTGTAAGTGATCGAGATTCAGCTTTCACCAGCTTGTTTTGGCAAGAACTTTTTACCTTATAGTGCACTCAATTTCGAATGAGCTCGCCGTACCATCCACAAACTGATGGGCAATGTGAAGTGCTCATTGGCTGCCATGGGCTGAATGGTGGTACAACACTAGTCACCATTCAGCTATTGGAACCACTCCTTTTGAAGCAGTTTATGGAAGACCACCTCCCACTCTGATGGATTACATGCCCGGTACAACTAAAGTTCAAGAGGTGGACAAAGCCTTAAGGGAAAGAGATGCATCTTAAGGGAGCTTAAAGATAATTTGATCAAGGCCCAAGCACGAATGAAGATGGCAACACACAAACACCGAATAGAGCGTGAATACAAAGTGGGAGATGGGTCTAGCTGCGTTTGCAACCATATCGACAGTCTACCGTAGCCAGAAGGGTATCACAGAAGTTGTCCCCAAGGTACTTTGGTCCATATCCGATCAGTGAACGCATAGGACAAGTAGCCTATCGACTGCAACTTCCACCATCTTCGAAGATTCATCCCGTATTTCATGTCTCGCAACTCAAAAGAAAAATAGGTGAACATCAGCCTGTATGTACTGATCCTCCAGATATAAAAGATGCTACTACTGTTCTTGAGCCACATCAGATCATTGGAAGACGAATGGTGAAGAAGAATAATCGAGCTGTAACTGAGATCCTTGTGCAATGGACGGGAGCTTCGGTTGAGGACGCTACTTGGGTGACTTTCAAGAGCTTCAAGGAACGATTTCCACATTTCAACCTTGAGGACAAGGTTGTTCTTAGCGGGGAGGATTGATACATGTTCATCAGCCACACAAACACTAGATCATTTCAGGAGTTAGTTTAGCAGTCGTGTGAGAATGGTGTAGTAGTTATAAGGTCGTGTCCTTTATTTCAGCACTGTTGGTTCTGTAATTTAATCTCTGTAGGTGTATATATTTGACAGAGAAGGTAGTAGAAGGTATTTATGAAAATCTAAGTAAAGACTTCCTTGAAGTTGTTGGAGGTTTGGGGTTTTCCTTGAATTAAACTCTTGTTTCATCTTTTCTTCTATCAAAATAGGTAAGAAGAAAAAGAATCGTATCACTCTCCCTCAAAGAAGGGCAGAGACGTCCTTTCTATCGCGACCAATGAAGGAGAGTTCTTATAATTTCTATTTTTATTTTTTTATCACTATCCAAATACTAGGAAAACCGGGAAAGGAAAAAATAATTCTGTAAATTTTATTTCAAGGATTTTTTTTTTTTTTTCTTGATTTTCCGGTGAAGCAAATGAGAGAAAAAGAAAAAAGCAAAGAAAGAAACGAAGAAGAAAAAGAGGGAAGAGGTGCAATTTAAAATTCAAAACCCTTGCAAGGGTTCTAATCCCCTCTCCTTCGTTTTCGATCGCCGGTGCTCCCCATCGCTTAGCGCAAACGACCTTCTGCTCCATTGTCAATCATTGTAAATCAGATAGTTTTTCTTTTTCTTTTTCTCCTTTAACAATGATTAATACTCTTAATCAGATAGTATTTAAAGTTCATTATTTCTACGGTTCTAGCCTTTGAAAGTTTTTAAACTTCATTATTTCAACAGTTCTAATCTTTGAAGTTCATTTGTTCTATGGTTCTTTTCATTCCATAATTAATCAGAATTTTTTAGGTGGTTTGAATTGAGTTGTAATGGTTATTAACTTATAACTAGGGTTTTTCATCTCTTTTTAAACTAAGATATTTGTTAGTGACTGTAATTTCAATATATGCTTTTAGATTTACCTCAAAAGGTTGGGATTACATTTTAGCTTTTTCTTTTCCTTTTAGTTTATTCTCTTTGATATGTTCAGGCTTCTTTATTTTCGAGTTGTGAGGAGGTCACCTGCAGGAGATCTATATAGGTCCCCGCTTGATCACCTTATGACAAGTGGATTAGTCAAATTGGCAACCTTTAAAGTTTTAGTCAAATTCAAAAACAAAAACCCTTAGAAATAAATAAAGTTAAAGAAAAAAAATTAAATATAAAATGCCCTTTAACGTAGTTGATAGATTGCCCAAAATGCCCTTAAGACAGTTTCAAATTTTCATTATAAGCCTCTTTCTCTCACATTTTGCATCACTATTCCTCATTTCATTTTCCAGAAAGAGCTCAAGCAACATTCTGATTTCTGCCGCGATTTGGGAACGACCTCAAGCAAGCAAAGCTAGGGTTTTTCTGCTGCGATTTGGGAACACGAGTTCAAGTAACCGTAATTAAGGTTTTCCTACTATGATTTGGGAACACGAGCTTAAGTAAGCAAAGTTTGGATTTTCCTGCTACGATTTAGGAATGAGCTCAAGCAAGCAAATATTAAGGTTTTCTTGCTGCAATTTGGGAACGAGCTCAAGCAAGCAAAGATTAGGATTTTCTTGCTGCGATTTGGGAACACGAGCTCAAGCTAGCAAAGTTAGGGTTTTCCTGCTGCGATTTGAGAACACGAGCTCAAGTAAACAAAGTTAGGATGATTTATGACAGAGGCGCCATTCCCTTTACTAGTTGTAATCTTCATGTAAATCTATCATTTTATTAATAGAATCTTTAAATTTATCTTTTCCAAAAAAAAAAAAAAAAGTGTTCACTTTGTTGGTGATTTTTACTTAAATGTGTGTGATTCTTTGTTGGTGACTGTTCGACATGTGTGTGTGATTACAAGGAAAGTACTATTTCTTGAAAAAAAAAGAGTTTGTTTTCTATTTAGGTCACACACATGTGTAACAGTCACCAACAAAGACAATCACACACATTTATATAAAAATCACCAACAAAGTGAACACTTTTTTTTGGAAAAGATAAATTCAGAGAAAGTACTGTTTCCTGTTACGATTTGGGAACGAGCTCAAGCAAGCAAATGTTAAGGTTTTCTTGCAGCAGTTTGGGAACGAGCTCAAACAAGCAAAGGTTAGGATTTTCTTGCTGCGATTGGGGAACACGAGCTCAAGCAAGCAAAGTTAGGGTTTTTCTACGGCGATTTGGGAACACGAGCTCAAGCAAGCAAAGTTAGGGTTTTTATTTGCCATTGATGTTGTAGTGAAGGATTCTTGTGAATCTGAGATGATTAACTAATTAACAAGTTACATTTTATCATTTCCAACCTGCTAATTAATTAATTAACAAATTAGGTCACCATCTGTTTGGATTGCTTTGATCTAATTTTCTCGTATCCTTGAATTTTGGTTTGGTTTAAATGGTTTGTTTGAACTATAGAAAATAGTGGTTGGTTTGGAGTTTTTTTGGTAAAAGACAATTATAAGGTTTTGATATAAAGGTGATGGAGGGGTTTTGCTGCATTCAAGAATGAGTATTTATAAAAGGAACAATGAAGAAGAAAAAGATGTGAATTTGGATTCTAAAAAAACTGTTTTTTTTAGATGAAAATAGGTTAGTTTTGATTGAGTTTTCAACTAAGATCAAAAGAGGAGTTAGGACTTGATTCAGTTGACTATAAAGAAGGATTTTAGATGAAGGACAAGGTATTGCAAAGAGATGGACTTGGGTTCATGGAGTTTCTCTTGAATCGATTTTGTTAGAGTTAGAGTTCAGTTAGGGTTTTTGCAGCAACAATAGGTGCTTGGTATTCGGCTATAGATGGTTTTTGAGATTTGATTTGTGTAGAAAAAAAATCAGAGAAAAGATAGGGTTTCTCTTCTTTTTTCTCCCGAGGAAGATGAAGAGAAAAATGTGGAAGAAAGGACTGGGGCAAAACCATGGTTAGGGTGAAAGGAGTGGGGGTTAAATTACTATTTTGAAAAGTTGTCTTAAGGGTATTTTGGACAATCTACACTAATTTGAAAAACGTCACTGAATCTTAACTTATAAAGAGTTTGACCAGATCCTAAAAAGACATTTTCAATGCACTAAAACGTAAAATACCACTTGTGCGTATACCTAACCTTAAAAAACCCTAGTTTTTTCTTTTGCTTTTAGTTTTATTTTCTTTGTTGTGCTTATCATGGACTGGGAAACATCATGGATTTAATCCTTCCCGATGACCTTCTGAAAAGGATCTTTGCCTCTCTCCCGGTAACGAGCAGCTTGTGTAAAAGATGGAACAAGATAGTGAATTCAAGAAGATTCTTGTGGAACTTGTCATACGTTTTATCACAGAGACCTTGGTATTTCATGCCTATGATTCCATCCTTCGAAAATGGTATAACCTTGAACTCCCGCGTTTTGGATTTGTTTGCTTCATGGACAATCTCAATAGAAGCTTGCTATATATGTCTGCAATCCAATCACCAGAGCATGGAGAGAGCTTCAAGATCCTCCAGGTCTGAAATACTCTGATTATAGTGCTCTTGTAATCTCAGTAGACAGAATATCTCACAATTACACAGTGGAAAATAAAAGAGCAATCTTTTTGTATGGAAATATGGCCAAAAAATCGGTCTCGAGGTCTTAACCATAATCTGAGCTATTCTGCCATGAAAAAAAAAAAAAAAGCTATGGCAAATGATGCTTATACTTAATGGCGATCCAACAAATGGTGGCTCAGACATGTTCCATTTCATTGACCAGTTTAATAACCCACAAGTATCAAAGAGCTATCTCAAGTGAAGGTAATTTGGCTATTAGCATTAATTACAAGATGTTAACAGCAAAAGGTGCAATCTCTAACATACACCATTGTAATGGATTCCCTAACTGGAAATCCACATTATTTGATCAGCATCTCTTCTTTCTCTTTCTTTTCCCTGGCATCAATCTGCCTATATACAAGTACAAAGAATCAGGAGAATAGAAGGAACAAAGATTTCACCTGGTTTTGCAAGAAGATAAGAAACTCTTAAGAAAGTTCAAATCCTGCATTGGAACTTATTGCATATAGAAGCTTTGCCCTCAAAGTGCTCGCACGTTTGTATGTTGGAAGCTGTAATCACAGGCAAGAAAATGATGATAAATACACAAACAAAACTTAGACGAGGAATAATTCAACAAGTAGTTGGTGATGGGACAGTGATATGTGATGTCACAGAGACAATAAATGTGCACAGATACCTTGAGAGTATTGTAGCATGTGGAAGCTGAGGGAAGACGATCCACATCCTGCCCTCCAATTGTCGCCCAAAGAGGTAAATCACATGCAACCTAAATACAACGTAAGTCTTTAAGACCATCTCCAAGTTTCTCATGCATCAAGATACAAAAACAGAAGAAGCATATCTGAGTTTCAAGACACTATAGCACACTAGTATATGTAAGTTCGTTCAAGTTGGAGTCGCTAAATACAATTTTAATAAATGAGAAAATGTAAATATTTTGCTGCTCATGAAAATATGGGGTCCTAGGTACATAGTTCATCATCAACCTTAGCTTAAATTAGCACTTCTTATGCATCAAGAATTTGAGAAATTCATCAAACAAGATGTCATAAGAGATTAAGCAAAAAGAGGGTAACATGTGCATAGGACACAAGTTGCTGAGATGAGGATGATGAGATGGATGTATAGGAAGGCTAGGAAAGATAAGGTAAGGAATGAGCATATCCAAGAGTGTCTAGGTGTTTGCCTAATCAATAATGAGATAAAGGAAAGTAGGTTAAGAAGGTTTTGGCGTATAAAACGAAGACCAGGGAAGCGGCCGTGAGAATGTCCTAGGGGGTATCTTAAAGGACTAAGAATGCAATGGAAAGACCAAAAAGAAAATTGGTGCAGTCCATCCAAAAGGATTTGAATACATATAATCTGACAAAATATGGTTCTTTACAGATTGGGATGGAAGAACAGGTTTCGGTGTTGCCAACCCAACTAGTTAGGATAAGGCATTTTGTTGTCGATGTTGTAGTCAAACAAAATATTGTGCTAGAGCATACTAGTGCATCTAAATTCTCTCAAAATGGAGTCCCTAAAAGCAATTGTAACAAACAAGCATGCAGTTCGTACATAAATATGAACAGTGTTAATGATTTGTTACTTACACCAAGATATGGGGTCCTAAGGTACATACATGGTTCAAAATATCTTATCCTATCCGCCGATATGGTCGATACGTATCTTGTATCAACAGTGTCGGCATTATACATAGGTATATTTTCGGATACGCTAATTTCTACATTGTATAAGAACACGTCAATACAGCCTTTATGCTACACTATATCGAATGCATTCGACCGATATACTCTATTGCCTCTACCTTTTTTATATGTAAAAGCGTGAAAAATGAACCATTGGTTCATTGTTCAACTCTCTTTCTCTCCTTAACCAAAAAACCAAATCCCATTCAAATATAGCCAATTACGTCCCAAAATTTTCCTAGTTTGATTGAAAAAATCTAATATTTGGAGCTTAAAAAGTACTTTTCCTCTTCATGCATAACTTTTTGAGGTATATATAAGAGTTTTTTTTTTCCATTGATCTACGAATTTCAAGTAAAGATCTAGATACCTGTTTAAGTTTTTATGCACCTGCTCACATACCAGTATGTTTCCACGTTAAAATATATTATTTGTATGGGCGTATGATATGAAAAACATGATAATCTGTCATATTTTTAACTAATCTTCACATCTAAATGAGTCATGTTTTTGGTATCCACCATTTTTCATGTGTATCCAAAGTTTTTACAGCTTTTCCATGCATATCCAATGAGTATCTCAATACATATCCATTTTTTGCTTGACTGATATGCTACCACGATACGATATTTTGAACCATAGTTGGTAATAGCATTCATTTTGGTGGATGAAAAGCTTGGGGGAGAGAGTCCTGACATTTATGCAATGGATGAATTCGATTACTCTCTATTGTTATGTGGCCTATCAGATGTTGGTTTCAAGGGTGGTCACTATACACAATGCAATAGACATTTGGGCAATACACAATCTGGTCTCATTTGGATCTAGTGCTGATTAATTCTCTGATTTAATCAGCTCCCTCCAATTAATAAAATATGTTCCAACCACTCCTCTCTATTTTACAATTAGTATCAGATTCCTTTAGGGCCCAATCCATTCAGATTTTGAAGTTGTGGACAGAAATAGTGAAAATGAACTTTGTTGAGTCTAAATGGAACAAGCCTTGTTAAGGATCTCCTTTGACCCGATTTCATTCCAAGTCAGGAAAACCTTAGACTGTGTTTTGTTGGTAGGAATCTGTGGTAAGGGAAAGTATTTCGCTACTTTTCCATGCCTTATGGGCGTTTGGATGATGGGAAAACATGGGACCCACTTTTCCAAAGAGTCCAGATTTTCGGTCAAACCTCCCTCCCTCCCTCCCCAAAGGTTCATCCTAGTGCCCTTGGAGATCCAAGTTCTGTTGCTATCAGATTTCAGGAATGCTTTATCATTTTGAGGTCTCACATTTTTTGTGAAGCAAATAAGGTGGCATACAGCTTAGCAGATTTGGGTTTGATACTAATGTCAATTCAACTTTTAATGCTGCCCAGGAAGGGAATTTTGGATTTTATGTAAACAGTTCTCCATGAATATCCATTTTCGAGCGGTAAGGTAGGAAAACCCCCTTGGTTTGGTGTAAAATTTTCTTTTTGATGTTAATAAATAGGTAGGGGGTCTGTCTCAACCATCTGGTTACTGTGGAAGTTTTTCCCAAAAAATAATCAAATAAGCATACCGGAAAGCAGTAATACAGACGGTATAGTACATAACATTACCAAAAACAGTCTATCATAATCTTACCTTATGAATGGTAAACGTTGGCTGCAGGTGTTTGAACCCAAGTAATGGAGCTCGAGAACAACTTGTCACAAACTTGAGAAGCATGCAGTGGTCTTTTGGTTCAAATCCTGAAATAACCTGCAGTACCATAGCCAGCAAGAACTCAATGAAAATATAAAATAGTTTTTCATCATAATTTGCAATCTTGATGAAAAGCCAACATGTGACTGTCAAGTTCCAATAACTGCAGTAACAAGCTTCCAAGACTCGAGAAGTTTGAAAATTCAAGTTAAACAACGGATAGAAAAACTACTTACCTTCATAAGGCAACTGGAAGACTTTTCAAAGATGTCATAAATTAAATATATTAAGGAGTCAAAAACTAGATTTCAAGATCAGTATAAGATAATTATAAAGGAGATTCAAAAGAAGTTTTGGACAACCATAGAAGTGCAATGCACCATGCAGAAGATTCTTCCCAAATGTGGAAACAAAAGCTATTTAATACTACACTTTCTGTATTAGTTATCATATGGATCTGTTTAATTTCACTTCTATCATGAGGAATTATTTAACTGAAGTATGACATAACATTGAACCTCAAAAGGGGACCTGGAAAAATTGTAGAAAACTATATCATAAAGACTATGTACACATCATTAAATGGTAACAAAAGACGTTTAACCTATCCCTTAGTTCTCTGAAAATGAAGGACAAATGACGGAGTGTTCCCAAGGTGTTTTCATTCACTGTTTTCCAGGAAAAACTCTATCATCAAATATTACATGTTCCTCTCCATCCATGATTTTCTAAGAGGCAAAAGAACTCCAAATATTTTCACAATGTCAACACCATGGTTCTCAAACCATAGGATAAATAAAAATATCCTCAGAGTAACCCACTCTGAATTTGTTTCAACTGCTGGCAAATATGCTTAGCTTCATTTTGCAACCTCATGGTGATGCATATACACATCCCAGATGCCTTCAGGCATTGTTTAGATTAATTAGCAATTTAGTTGAAAAATATTGATCTTTTGAATATATTGCAATTACTCTCCATCCAATATATTTCAAAAAGTAAAAGAACTCCAAATGCAATGTAAACAAACTGGCCCTCCTACCTTGGAATAGACAAAAATATCCTTGGAGTAGCTCCCTATGAATTTGCTTAACAGTAGGCAACTATTTTCGCTTCTTATGCAAGTTCATTGCAATGTATAATAATGTCTCAGATTCCTTTAGCCAGTATTCAAACACTTAAATTGTGTTTAAGTAAAGATGCAATATTAACATTAGTATAAAAAAGTTGTATTTTCTAGGCTCTAGAAAGGCTACTAAGAAATTTGTTAGAGATAGTGGCTCTAATTCACTAATCTCTAGATCCAAGGAGGAGGGGCCTGAGGAGTCTCGTGGGGCAGAGCGAAGCGGAGCTCATGATACAGTAAGGGTATATTGGGGATTTTCCATATACTAGGTTGGAGAGATAAGTTGTAACCCTAATTCCTTTTATGATATAGTGGAAGTTTCTCTCCCGCGGATGTAGGCACTTTGCCAAACCACGTAAATCTGTGTGCATATATTGATTTTCTGTTTTCTGTTTTTCATGATTGTTGTTAACGAACAACAAAATTCTTATCAGTTATATCTAGTTGTTAGATTCAGAAGGATCATATTTCGGACTCAATTTTAGTTCATAAACTGTTAATTAGCCAGACTAGATTTTTTATTTTTATTTTTACAAGAACCTATCTGAGACTTTGATACAATCAACCAAACCCAAACTTATTATGTACATGTATATATAAAATGGTGGAAATAGTTTATAGTAATCAACCCCTGCTTTATCTGCCTAAAGTCGTGTACACAGTCCCCCTCAAATTGATGTGGAGGCTTGATGTGCATCAATTTGCAAAGAAGGAAGTCATGTTGTGCTCTTGTCAATATGTAGAAGAATATTTAGGCCTTCAAGATGTCTTTCACGAATAGAATGGCAACCCATCATTTGTGTACCCATGAAAATCTGGATTAGATACAATCCTTGTATAGCACTGATTTTATTAGAATAGAGATGAATGGGAGCACTGGTGGTACCACAGAATCACTGAAAAGTCCTCATAACCATATAACCTCACTTCAAGCAGGGGAAATAAGAAGAATATTCTGCTTCAAGTGAATATCACATCTAATCAAGGAACATCAGAGAAGATAATGGTACTTTAGAGATGTGAATGACACAATGCTGGGAGACAAAATGTAATCTTCTCTGTTCATAAATAAGCAGGACAATAATTTCGACAGCATGAGAATATCAGGCCTTGTCATCATAAGGTAGGTTCTGATTAGATGTCCATGTAGGGTACGATCAGCTATTACTTCAGCCATCATATCACAAATATTAGACAGACATCTCCGATGGAGTATCAACTATTAGATCGTCAGTGGTTAGGGTGATGTTGGGGTTAAGGTGAATAGAGAAGGGATGAGAGTGATACAGCATCAGCAGTTAGATTTATTTTGGAAAATATAAGAGAAGCTCTCATAATAAGTCCTGCAGCAAGGATTAGAATTTCCATGAACGGTGTAGATGTTGGGATGATGAAGACACAATACCACTGGGTGGTTGATGATTTCTACACCCATTGGTAGGCAACTTCCTCACTTGCAGTTGACGTATGTGTTGGAAAAATGAAATGTATTTCTTAAGATCAGATTGTGGCAGCAACAACAGGTCCCAGAAAATCAAAGTTTAGCTGCATTAAGAACAGAGTCAAAAGACACAGGAGGTGCAGAATTACAACAAAAAAAGGAATTAACTGCAACCGTCTCATTCATACTCAGATACCATGACAACAAGAAGGAAACTAATTGGGATCTTAGCTTGAAGCAACTGAACTCAACCAATTATTATGAAAAGTATACAACACTCAGCTCTTTACCATCAAACACATGAAAATTCCTCTACTTCCAGAATGCCCGCGAAATAGCAGCCAGTCACATTTCCCAAAGTGAGCCTTGTCTCCTCCCCCCTATATCATGTCCAACATAACAGGCCTTCCAAAAGAGAACCAGGCATCAACCAACAAATGTTGAATTTCCTTATTATACACCTGTTTGGCCATGACACAGTGAACTAGAAGGTGAAGAACTGATTCTACCTTCTTCTTGCACATATGGCATCGTTTTGGGATCACCCAATTTCTGCTACACAAATGATCTGCAGTGAAGATCTTATCTAACGCCCCATCCATAAAAAGAGGGCTACATTGGAAGGTATAGGACCTTCCATATTGTCTTCACCAGACTTCTCCAATCCCCTTCCGAACATGAATGAAAGAAAAAGGACTTCATTGAGAACCTGCCCCCACTCCCCCCAAGTACCTACCAAATAATAGCCTTCTAAACTAAAATTTAGCATCACCTTGCCCTTCAACCAAAAGATCTCGAACCAATGTATCATGGGCTCTAGAGATAACGAAGAACTCTGGAAACTGGGACTGAAGTGATGACCCTCACACCAGGGGTCCTGCCAAAATTTCATCTAATCACCTTACGCACCTAAAAGTTCATATTCTGATTGAACTCCTCAAAGATACCAGATATCGCCTTCCAAAGCCCCACCCCACAGAGAAACGTTCAGAAGCATAGTCACCAAGCCTACAACTATACGTGGTCATGATGATGATTCTCCACAATCTCTCCCTTTCTTCCCTAAAAACACCACAACCACTTACCAACATGAGCCTTGTTGAACACCTTCAAATCTCTCAAACCGAGCCCCCCCAGTGTTCCTAGGTTTACACTCCTCGGAACAACTAACGAGATGATAATTATGCTTCTCCTCCATACTGCTCCAAAAAAATTCCCTCTGCTGTTTCTCCAATATACAAGCCACCACGGTTCAAAATATCGTGTCGTACTCGTACGAAACGAGACAGTCAAAAAAAGATGCGTATCGCTCGATACTCTTGATATTTAGAGAGTATCGATCGATACTCTCTAAAAAAAAACAGCGACCCTCTTCTTTCTTCTTCTCCACACCTCTCCCAAACCAGAAACCCAAATCA
>JAUPMG010119995.1:0-11782 GCA_031762675.1 Pachysandra terminalis | reverse complement strand
GGCTTGTATTCCTTTAGATTAGGTCAATGGTTCGATTCTTCCCCCTTACATATTTTTCACACTTATTTATATATGTTAGTTTTCAGTTCGGTACGGTTTAGAAAAGTGTAGTAAAATATTAGGTTTCGATTCGGGTAGGTTTAACTGGGATATAAACCCAAAATCGAACCGAATTAATTCGGTTTCGAATTTCTAAAACCAAAACCGAACCAAATTTATGAAAACCCAACCCAAACCGAACCGAAGTCAGTTTAGATCGGTTCGGTTTTAACCGATCCAAGTTGCACCCCTAACATATATGATTATCGAACATAGAAAACTTTGTTCTTATGGGGATCTAGGCCTTAAAAACACAAATGAAAGAAGCCCGTGTAAGAGTGTGTAATGCGCTCAAAATAACGTGCAAGGAATGGCATACCATGTGTCACAAGCTGTGCCTCTCACTCCTCCCTTCTAAACCACAAAAAATGAAGTAATAAAGCCCCAAGCATTAAGATAAGTAAATGAAAGCAACAATTTTATTTTGGCATCTAATAGTTCTCACCAAGTAAACAGAATGCATGGTCCCAGACATCTCTTTACCAGAACGAGAGAGCAAAAGCCTCCCTTCTCTTCTTTAACTTTCAAGTTGAGAGGAACCAACAGAGATTCTCCAGAACGTCTACAATACTTTCATGTTTTACTGTTGAAGCACACAAGGATATAAATGCTCAGGCTAAACGTTGCTTGCCATTTGATCCCTAACGCCCGATATGTAAATCTTGCTCACAGTTGTGGCTCGAGTTGCCTTCAGCCTCGATATCTTCGGCTTCCATCACGGTGGATTCGTGTCCAGGCACTGAAAGATGAGAGGAATGGGGGTGCAAGTGGATTTGCCGGACAAAACTGGGAGCCCGGCTTGGAAATTGAAGTCCCTTTCGAACAGCGGCCAGTACGTATATTTTATACCAATACCTGTTGCGATAACTGATTATAATTATATATACATGCTAAACCATCTACATAAAACAAAGTCCACTTACTAATATTTGCTTCAAATATCAAGTATGATTGATGATTTTCTGTTTTCATAGTTTTTTAGTGCTTTTTTGCCTGTTTGTATAGACTTTTAACAGAATCATAACAATGGTATACACATGTATGTACAGAAACTTCTGAGGTAAACGGTAACAAGGGCTCAAGAAATAAATAAGGAAGATAGAATCAGAAGATTAAAAGGTGAACCTCTCTAAATGATTCATGTCATGACAATTTAGAAAGAACATAGTCAAGAAAAAGTCAAGCTGAAAATCCGTTGAATGAAGATGAAGCCAATCAAATTCGAAGCAACAAATAAACATTTCATAAGTTTGAAAAGAAAAGACAATGGTTACTAATAAGTCCTATAGCTGCAAAGAGGGTGTTTCTATGCCTTTTTTCAATGTAAAAACTTCTCAACCCAAGGTTGTAGTAGAGTCTCTGTTTGACAACAGCTCATATATTTAAACCCAAAATCTGGTTTCAGTAACAACTCATTCTACTGATAGCTTGCAAATTACAGAATTTCAGCAGCACAATTAATGTTAGTACACCAAAGGTAGCAAAATAGGTCGTGAAATAAATCCTTGTTTGATCATTCATGAAAAAAAATTCCTATTATGAACCTGAAAGGAAAATTGTGAGTAGTCAATCCTGCCTCGGGCATCCATCCATCCAAGGGGATGAGAAGATATACTGCCTAAAATTTGACCCTGTCAAACCATCTAATCTGTAAACTTTTTCTCGGAAAAATCTCCATATGATTTCATTGTTTATAAACAATCATTCAGCCGAAATACTAGCCTTGTAATTTGGTCATGTTTTCAACTGTTAATAACACATAACTAGTCTGAACCCCCCAACCCTTCCCACCCATCCACCCACATGCACACGCACGTGCGCACACACACACAAACACAGATTGGAAAACTAAGAAAAAGAATTGGTGATACTGCTAAATAATAGTCCCAACTCCTAAATATAGCCGCAGAAGCAGGTATTTACATATCTAATTATACCTAGTATGGAATATAATTTTCCATGTATTTGTATTTACAGCTATTTGCTTTTGTGATAGGTAAATGAGTACTCATCTCTCAAAGA
This sequence comes from Pachysandra terminalis, assembly GCA_031762675.1. Classification (NCBI taxonomy): domain Eukaryota; kingdom Viridiplantae; phylum Streptophyta; class Magnoliopsida; order Buxales; family Buxaceae; genus Pachysandra; species Pachysandra terminalis. Next base: position 9,661 of record JAUPMG010119995.1, on the reverse strand, counting down.
TGGGCCCTTATATTCTTGGGGGGAACTGAGTCCAGGGCCCTTTTTCGTACGCCTTGGAAGCCTCTGGTTAGTAGCTTTCACATTTCTTGGAGCACCAATTGCAGCTGCAAGCTTCAACCCTTCTAAGGTAAGATGAAAATGCAGAATTGCTTTTGTTAAAATAGATAGGGCAAGAAAAAAATCTGGACTAGATCTAATTCCACATCAAAGAGGTAAAATGCCTATACAAAAACTCACTTTACAGTAAGAATATTTTTTTCCTACCGCTAAAAGGGAACAGTTTATCATCTCTTCAGTTTAAAAGGCATAGTGAAAGGATGGGTTGAACCAATACTAATAGATCAATTATGATGTGGCCACCAGATCAACAAGCAGCCACATATAACCCCTGATGTCTGAAGGTTTTAAATTTTGCCGGCATGCTGACAAAATTTCATCAAATAGGCCCCCAACGAAACGAAATGTAGGGGGAAATACAACGAAATTTCGGCGAAATATAACCGCTGAATTCCCCCTTTTCCCTCATTTTAATGAAATTTCAGTGAAATATAGGAAAATATAGCGAAATATTTCCTCAATATTTCTCCAACTTGGCGAAATATTCCACCAGGTCGGCGAAATATCGCCAGAAAAATATGGCGAAATGTCAAGCAATATCGAAATTTAGAACTTTGGATGTCTCTGACAAGGCACTACACCTGCATTTTGCCCGTCTAGTACTAAAACATCTCTTCTGTTAAGGCATTCTCGAAATTGAAGACAACATATATTTTCATCTAGAAGATTAATCATACTGGCTATCATATAAGAAAACATACAATGAGATGCTACAAGGAAATAGTTCTAGATATGATTTGTGGAAGTGGTTTAATTCTTACTTGCAATCTGGATCATGAGATACAACACCTGGTATAAATCAGTATCAACAAAAATACTCTAGGAGCACTTTCTAGACCAACAAAATATTCATGAAATAATATGAGGAAAATAATCGTATTAACCAATATGCAATAGATGATATAAGGAAGCTAATAGCAGTTGGTTATCTTTTAATTGTTATAACTGTAATGAGGACTGCAAGAGATAACTGCCTTAAGAGTGATTCAGCATCAATTTAATATAGTTTACAAGGCCAAACTCTTCAGAATTTTCCATTGACCATGACTTGACTTGCACAAACCATCCTATCTTCAAAGATAAGCCTTCAAAGCAATTGAGATTCTTAAATCATCAGAAAATAAGATTAATACGAGAAAAAGTGATTCAGCATCAATTCCTATAAACCATTAATTACTCTACTTGCAAAGACATCTTTGTCACCAGTAGTACATATTTACCAACTCGCTCTTCAATTTTGCAGGAACCTCTAAGATTTGTGCTAGCTTCAGGAACCGGAACTCTTTTTCTGGTGTCACTAATCGTCTTGCGAATATATCTGGTAAATTCTTCTCAATTTTATAATAAATAGGGGGACTACAAAAGAGTGCCACATAGAGAACTCCACATAAAAACCATTTTCTAGAGAAAAAATTCAACCTATTCAACATATGACATGACATATACTACTATAGTTTATTTGTTGAACAGCCTAAGTAGATCCATACATCTCATATTACAGCCTTGTTCCACAGGTAATCTATTCTAGATTTAGAAACCTAGAAGGTACATTCCTAAATACTGGTTTTTAGTAGGGAATCATGTTTTTTGGTGGCATGATTTGAACTCTGCTCACTTGAATTGCCACCCTGTAAAGAACGCTAGTTATTTTAAGGCAAGAGCATTTTTCCGTCACAAAAAACTCAATTATATTAGTTACTAGACTTCTAAATATTGCCCAATATAGACATGTTTCAGGCATCCATAAAATTTACTACAATTTAAAAGGATCAACAATATCAGACCCACTTATATCTTCTAATGCTTTTAGTGTAACTTTTTATTTCTAGTAGAGGTCATGAATATTATTGATCGAGTATGCCATATTGGTACCTCACAATGGTCTTGCTAAAATTATTAATTTGTTTGCACTATTCATATTGCAGGGTTGGAGTTATGTTGGTGATAGACTGTTATCAGCTGTTGTACCTTATGAAGAGAGTGGATGGTATGATGGACAAATGTGGGTAAAGCCGCCGGAGGTAAGTACTAATACTTATCAGAAAATACCAAATAAAGCATAAAAATATGGGGTCAAGAAAGTAGCATCTTATGCTATATTCTTCATCCCATTCACTTGATTCTTTGTCTTCAGAATTTTATATATGGACTAACCAAATAATAATAATAATAAATTTTCATTCGGTACTCAATTCATCTTTCTAGTCAATGAATTTCCTTTAAATATATGATCCTTAATGGGAAACAAATTTTCATTCAGTATTCCATTATTATGTTACTCAACATTTATATTATCAATAAAGGAAAATATGACCCAGAGATGGAAGAAAATTGTGCAACAAAATTTCCAACTGTCAACTTGTTGGATTAAGGCTCTCATGATATAGTGATGAGGGTGAATCTCTGGATTGACAAAGGTGCTATTTTTAAGGCTTTTTTAGTGCTGAGATGTTGTACTACTAGCTTTCTGTTTGAGCTCAATATGGTACTCATTGCCGTGTTGGTTCCTAAACAAGTCTAGGGGCATGACATTATATAAGAATGACATCGTTATGGAAACAGTTCATAATCACAACAAATAAACTAAATGAAAGGACACAACTGAAAAAGAAAAATTGACCACTGAATCCTAAGATCGATAATAATCAGAATATCAAGTAGTCAAATACTTGCAAACATACTACATCTGGAGTACAACCAGGTCAAAAGCATCGGTTCTGAAGTCATGCCTTTGGCTATGGAAATACAGATGTGCAAACCGATCAAGCAATCTAGCACCGTAGAACCCCAATAATTCTCACCTAGGAATCACTCAGTAAAAATGGATTCAAAGAGAGAGAGAAAAATGTACAGACCTATAGTGCCATTAAACGGAAATTACACCAACAATTAATTAACACAAAAATACTAAGTCATGTAAATTGTTGAAGTTTGTAATGTGTGAATACATGTGCTTACAAGTGAGTTTTTGGAGATGCAAAGCAACAAAGGAGTTGACCATAATGTTATTCTTGGACCATTGAATTGGTGGCCAACATCTCTTGAATGGGCCATAGTGACCCGACCATCTCCACTGTGTCCAATCTTAAACAACCTAGAGTTAGAACCCACCTGGTTAAATAGTTGCTCAGTGTCCAGGATCAAATATGTTGAAATGGTAAGATCACATCCCAGCCAACCACTGAAAACAAAGCATATTAAGCACACCGACATAATACATATTGTCGGTTTGGGATGCATTTCTAATGATTAACTCATTTCAATTTTCTCTGTCACAGATCTTGGCTCGTGATAGGCTGTTGGGCTCTTACAAGGTACTCACTGAGGCTCATGTTTCCTGCATCCATTGTGTTGTTATTGAATATTGAATAATTCCATATTTACTTGGAAAAATAAATTTCCATGCTAAGTCAAATGGCTCAAATAACCTTTTTATTCATATTGTTTAAATGTAAAGGCATAAATATGGATAGTTAGGACAAAAACATGCTACTATTCAAATGGGTATCATCAGAAAAGCATACTTAATCAAAGAATGGATATTCTGCTCACAACATCAGAACATATGTGCATATGGACACATGCATATCCTGTATGAACATCTCTGGCTAATTCTATTTTTTTTTCAAAATAGTATGAAAACAAAGCATGTCGGTGACAATTATTTCTTCAATGAAGGTGAAAGTCCCTTAAAATTCATGCATATAGGTAAAACCAGTCATCAAGTTGCTGAAACAAACACTAGTCGGCACAGGGGTGACTCTTGTGACAACTGTGCTGCTGTTCATCTTTGCTACGCCAGTGGAAAATTTCCTTCAAAGAACTTTTAGAACAAAAGAGACCCAGTCTAATATTCCAACTTCCAGGATCAGTACTAAATCCAATCTAAGGTATGATTTAATTTACTGTTCTCAATGCCCACAGAGACTCCAACTCTCCAATCAAATATTTAAAATTTTTGGAGTTCTATTGTTTCTTGTGGAAATTGCAGAAAGGAGGAGTTGCTAAGATTGCCAAAAGAGGTGATGGGTGATGATGATCTAGCAGCAGCCGCTGCTGAGGCTGCTGACGGAAGGCCAGTCTACTGCAGGGATAGGTTTTATCGTGCATTAGCAGGTGGACAGTACTGCAAATGGGAGGATCTAGTTAACTAAAGAGTCAAGTAGGCATGGCTCATTTTTATTGTCAGAATGGCTTGTAATGGCTGGATTGAAAGTTAATCAAATAAATAAATAAATACAAATTCAACATTGTTGTTTTTTAATTTATAGTTTTTATTATTATTTTCTGTTTTGTCAGAAGCAACTAGATCCTTTGAGAATTAGAAACATAAGCAGAAAGCACAAATAATAGAGAACTGGAACATGAATCTAACAACAAAAAGATAAACATCTTTAATAATTTATAATGACTCTGTACACACAACCATTTAAATTAATGAGATTAAATTATAGAGGAAGGATTCCACAGAGGCCTTCTAAATTATTCTAGTAAAATATACACAAAGCAACATTGTAGCAGCAGCAAAATACAAAAGGAAAAATTGTGCCCAACTTTCCTATTGCTAAAATAGCATAGGTTCCCTGATCCATCACCAAACATCATTTGACAACTGCAGTAGGTGAATGAACAACCAAAAGATGGTCTTTCCCCTTCGATCTCTTCCTGGATGACACCGAAATTTCAATGAGTATTGAATTTTCATACCTGAGGAGCAATAACCTGCACCACTTTCAACAACAGCTGGTGAAGATATAAGCATCCAAATTAACATTATAGACACCGAGAGTCAACACCATCAAATAAGAAAATTTCTCCACAGCCATCAAGAGCCATCTTCATGAATCCAGGTAGCAGGAAAGCAGATAATGGAAACTGCAGGAGTTGTTGCAGGAACCACTTTGCTTGCTTTGACTTCCGTTAATCAGGATATGATACAGAATCAATTGCTTATATTTTGCCCCTAGAAATGAAGTTGTGCCAGAGAATCATTTAACATATCCTCACTATACAAGTTTCTTGCACCAACGGAGAATGGTAAACAATTTTGGCTCAACAATATCCTTCAAAGTTAATTTCCTTCTTTTAGCATCTTCAAGGTCTAGAGTTCTATATGCAAGCGCCAGCAAGTACATCGCAGGATGGAGTCTCCTGCACACAGGATAAAGGGAATTATTGATGCAGTTTTGTGTTAAATATACCAATTTCTGTTCGTTCAAGGTTCCACTTTGTCCCTGAGAAAATCCTATATTATGGAACATCCAAATTTCGATGTATGAAGAAAGGAGAGAGAGAAAATTATTCACATTTGCGATGGAATCATATGCCCACTCAAACCATTGCGTAGAAACTTGTATTCTGGCACAGACAATAAAACTATTTATGTTGACTTTCAATGGTACTAGGAAGGGAAAACATATTACAAGAAAAAATACAATTGTGTTCATCAGAAATGGAGATGTGAAAAAGGCAAAAAATACTTTTGTTATGGATTAATCAGTTGTACCAAACAAATGCAAGAGAAGCTGTATAAAGGTTCAAGATTATGCCCAGGCTATTTGAGCATTGACTTACTTTTCAGGCTGTTCAATGGCATCGAAGCCATCCCACTTCCTTTGAGATGGAATCGTCCTTCCTTTCTTATCTCTACCAAATGTTTCAACATACCAACCACCAATGTCATGCATGCTGCAGCGAGGCTCAAATAGCCAGAATCTGTAGAAGTAACTTTCTACAAGTTCAGAATACTAACTGACAAATAACAATTAGAAAATCCACACAGACGCTTAGTTATGTCATGCAGAGTACCTATGTGTAAGAAACAATGTACAAATCACGGCTCACATATTAATATCAACATGATCTTGAGAAAGTGGTAGTTTATAATCCTTCCTAATCCAGTCCCCAGCTTAAGGTTTAATTGTTAATTTGAGGTCAACTCGGCAGCTTAAAATTATATGAACTCAGATAGAGCTTAAAGGAACCTCTATGAGTATTGGTTAGAAATATATCAACAAACTCAAGTCCAGTTGTGGAAAAAAAAAAAGACCTGATACATATTCAAACTAACTCCATTGTGTCTGAGTCAATATTTCAAGTCAAACAGAAATTCCCAACATTTTTTCAGTTACACGTGATCAGAAAATGAACTATGAACAAGGCAATTAGTGACACTATCCATTATAGGAGTTGTTAAAAGTAAATTCTGGAAAAGAACCACAATCCAGTAATTAATGATCGGTCAGTTTATCCAGCTTGTAAATTCCTAGCATTTTCTTAGAATCATAACTGACAATATGCAAGAAAAAAATGTTATTTCTCTTTAGGCTTGGCCAGTAATAAATCAAATGACGTGAAGAAAATAATAACTTAGGAAGAAAGAAGACAATATCTTAAGTATAGATACTCCCAAGCATAAAGAAAGAAAATCCATGTTATATGGACATGCGTAAGGTTGTTAATGGGCAATTTCAGGTTCACTTTCAACCATACCCAGAACCAAACCCAATATGAAGGATTAGCTCCAATTTCTGTCGATTCTACCCATAGCCAAACCTATAAATGAGTGTTACCCATAAGGTATCCATCGCATATCCAACTAAGTAGAATAACTAATTTTAAATCATATTACTGAACAATTGAATTGATTACTAAATAACAACCCTATTTGAATATTACAAACTTTGTACTAAATAAGTAATTAGTTTGTTAGTAGGTATTAAATAATTAAAGTGCTTCAAATACTTAATTTAAAAATTCTTATAAAATTATAGTTATGATATTTGAAAATCAGTAAAGATTAAATAAATAATGTATCATCCACCTGTTTACTTGAAGGGTACCCATTGTAGACACTTTTCTTAACGGTTCCTAGAATTGGCCCAAATATGTGTCAGGTCCATAAAGTTGAAACCATAAATTATTAGTTGTTTCTGGTTACCTCAGGCAATCAGGTAATTAGGTACCCATTGCCATCAGTATCGGGCAGGGTTGAGTGCAGGTATGTCTCCAAGTGTAGGATCTGTCTAAACCTCTATCTCAGCATATGGAGACTTGGGTGAGAGTGGTCCATTTTGAATTACGAGTACATGGATACATCATTCAATGAAAAATAAATATTCAACTTTCATATAAAAAAGTAAATTATATATACATTCCATAATTTGTATTTAATATATAAAACATTCATCAATAAAGTAAAACAATTGTAGACTTGAAACATGATTGCATCCATGTAATAATATACTTAATTTAATCTGACATGGGGTGCGTGTTAGAGGATCTGGATATGTAACCAATCTAAAAAATAAATCCATCGAGGTGGTTACGAATATGAATTGTTGGACACATATTCCATATTGTACCCATGTTATGTAATGTTGGGCATAGAAATGGTGGATAAGATGACGGGTATGAGTGATGCGGAACAAATACCTAAGGAATGCGGAAGCGAGAATGTTAGGGAAGAATAAAGCAACTGCTATGGAGTGGTCTCACCCTAGGTGACCGGAGAGTGGACCATAAATGCGAATGGAACTATCAACTTTATCATCAAAGGCTTATGAAAAGAAAAAATTACAAAATATAGCAAATCAACAGCATCATCAAAACTTTATAAAGAAATTAAGATTTTTCTATATGAACGCTGAACTGTGTATGAACCGAGATTCAATTTTTATGAACCATCCTAGAAGCGTGATTCCATTTCCAAAACATAGATCCACATTTTTAGCATGGGAATACCATCCTAAGTGGATTGTTCAGGTTACTGAGGTCTCAGCACTATGAACACCCCAAAAACAATGGAAAAAAAATAATAATCAATAATTGATCTCTCAAAGAGAACAATTACATGTGTTTACAGAGAAATCCAAGAAAAAAAAACATATTCCAATTAGAAACCTAGCAAAATAGGAAAATTTTAAAATATTATTCTAATAAAATAAAATAATTAAGGATGGTAACCTATGGTAGGTAACACCAAAGCAAGGTCAAGGGAGGGATGGACCAGCAACAGACGTAGCCTTTCGCATATCTGTGCAAAGTGGCTGTGCTCAGGCTTGAAGCTGAGAACACAAAGAAAAATAAGATCGGAGGGGATCCCATTCCCTTTCCACATCAACAAGTGCCATAGAAGAGAAATAAAGAATGGGATAGCGCGGAAGCGCTTTATTTGTGAATAATAACAAGCGGTTGGAAACTTCATTCAAAGCTCATCTATCTATCTGGATTTAAGGAAAAATGACAGCTTACTTGCTAGGAGGTAACCGGGCTCTAGTGCATCTACATTCACAAACAGAAACTTCATCTCCAACTTGATACCAGTGCATGTGTTTTACCTGCAGCAAATTTTAACTGTAGAAATATCAATCATAAGGTCAATAATAAGGCAAACTTGTCATAAATATGCTACAAAGCTACCCATTGTGAAGCTCTTCTAGTGAACATGGAAATATAATTAAGCAATTAGAAGTTGAAAGCTGTGAAAAATTTTCAGGACCATGTGAGGGAATGACTGCTTATTCTATTCACTTTGACACCATGACCAGTGGCAAATATTTGATACTTGGAAGTAAGATTTCACTATTCTTGATAATAGTTAGTGAGAAATCAAGTGTCTTCACTAGATGGGGCAGGAAAAAGAAAATACCATTTCGGGCTACCCATAGGATTCAGGCCAATTATATCTCTACTAGCATCATAAATGGGATATAGGTATCCTAAGCATCATATAAATGGTAAACGAAAGGGGGGAAAACCATAAAGAACCTATAATAACAACAACAAAATGCCTTATCCTAAGTAGTTTGGATTGGCAAGAAACAGATTCACCCATCATTGCAAGAAATTTTTCCACATTGGTTGCAAATATAAGAACCCACATGAATGAAATGTTCCACATAATACCCAAATCTTTGCTCTTTGTGATAATACTAATGATGAACCATGGACTTCTAAAGGTACCATTGATATACTTGAGATAAAATATAATGCAAACAAATTAACTAAGTGAAAAACTGGTAACTAAAATTCCAAGACTCATTTTTGTGATAAGTTCTACTTAAACCCATAAACTGGAATTGATACACATTTTCCACATTAAGTTTGTCTCTTAACAACATGACCTATGTATAGTTGGGAAAGAGTCACTAACAAAGCCATAAAAGGGTCAGAAACAAGCCTTTTGGAATCCAGTAACTTAAAAACAATGTAACATAAAAATTATAGAATTGCATTTGAAAAATCAAGGAGGAAAATGTACAAACCAGCAACGTTCTATGTTTCATTATCACATGAGTCTTTGTACCACTGTTATTGTAGACAAAGCACGAGCCTTCTTCTGGGTTGGTTCCTAGCCCAGTTATTGTTCCCAACAGAATCTTTGATCCAAATAAACTACCTGAAAAAGTATCGGTGGGCAGCTTTGTGCTAGCATATATTGGATCTTCATGTGAAGTAAGAAAAATGTGTATGTGATCCTCAGAATCTTCATTCTGAATCCCGTAACAATAGCTTTTCGGGGGGATTCTAGTAGCCACAGCAA
>JAUPMG010119984.1:0-11782 GCA_031762675.1 Pachysandra terminalis | reverse complement strand
CCAATTAACCATATAAACACGTATCACATATCTTGCACATAACCATTCCTTTAGGGACTTGCACCCACGGAGGAAGTTTCCTGTACCATTCCTTTAGGAACTTACACCCACGGTGGAAACACACCCTTATGCACATAAGCAAACACATAACAAACACAGTCTCATTATGCTCACAAGCAACAACATATAACCATTCTTCTAGGGTCATTCCCCCATGAAGGAAGCCACCTGTACAATCCTTTCCTTTAGGGAATTTCACCCACGGTGGAAACACACCTGTAACCACAGGGTCCCACCTTGCTATGACCAATGTGACCCAATCACAATCACAGTCACAATCAATAAGTCATAATGTATTTGCAACACAGTCAAGTCAAACACAATGCAAGGTATCATGCAAGCATGGAGTGAAATGGGATGCAATGCAATGCAGGGTGTCACAAGGCCTTGCCTAATCACATGCTCATTCTAACTCACGACCATACAACCCATCCTTTTAGGGACTTGCACTAATAGTAGAAACACCATTCCTATTCCTCAAGAGCCTCTCACTCATGGTGGAATACACCAGTAACTCGCCATACTTGTAGGGATTTTCACTTACGGAGGAAGCCACCTGTCCATTCCTTTAGGGACTTGCACCCACGATGGAAACACACTTGTATAAGTAACCATTTCTTTTAGGGACTTGCAACCATGGAGGAAAGCCACAATTCTTATTCCTTAAGAGACTTGCACTCACAGTGGAATACACCAGAATACCTGCATTCCGTTTAGGGACTTGCACCCACGGTGGAAGCACACCTGTATCAGTAACCATTCTTTTAGGGACTTGCACCCACAGAGGAATGTCACCATTCCTATTCCTTAATAGACTTGCACTCACAGTGGAGTACATCAGTATACTCACATTCCGTATAGGGACTTGCACTCACGGTGGAGTACACCCGTACCAAATCTTTCCTTTAGGGACTTTCACCCACAGTGGAATAAACCTTTCGCATGCATTACCTTTAGGGACTTTCTCCCACGGTGGAAGCTCTCCTATCCACAATATAATTTCAATTCAATCAACACAAACATCATACACAATCTTGGATACTCACAGCACCCTCAATCAGTCATTCAAGTCAACATCATCAAATTCAAACATAAGTTCTAAAGAAGTCAACCCAAGTCAAACCTATTTCAACATTGGATGCTAAAAGCAATAATCACCCAATCTAGTCCTACATGACCAATTCTAACCATACTAATTTTATATAGAGGTCCTAAGACTATATCCAAAACCTTTGAGTTGATAACACCTCATATAGCATTTCGATTAGTGTGATAATCCTGAGTTTTGGACCTTCTCCTACATTTTTTATGATTCGTCCAATTCTAAACCTTTTGTACAAAAACCATCCATACAGGCATGTGCACAACTCAATAACGATCACCCTTATAAAATTTGAGGTTCATTTGTAGCTGCTCGGTAGCTGCCGAGTCTCCTACCGAGGGTCTCGGTAGCTCAGCTATCGTGGCTCGGTAGTTGGTCCAGAGAGTACACATTGCTTTTTGTGATTTTGGTAGCTACTCGGTAGGTGCCGAATATCCTATCGAGAATCTCGGTAACACTGCTACCAAAGCTCAGTAGCATGTCTAGAGAACACACTATTTTGGGCATTTTCAGTAGTTGCTCAGTAGGTGCCAAGACTCCTACCGAACATACAAATTTAATCATTTTATGGGTTTCTTCTAGGGCTTCATGCCTCTACTCAAACCTAGTGATTTCTAATGTATTAATTAACACAATTCAGCCTCTAAAGCTTGCACTAAATCCCAAACAACAACCACATAAAACTAGTTCATTCTCACAGATCTATACAGGTACTTAACGGATAATCAACTATAGATCTAAAAATATAAGAACGTGGATCTTAAAAATACAAAGAACACAGTAAACACAGCAACACCATGCATCATATGAAACAACATCATGGCATCATTCCTACCATTTTCTCTAGATTTAGATCTAACATGCTTAACATGCAATCATACAACCCTTCCTATATTTATAGCAATGAAGTCAATCATAAAGGAAGTTACCGTCGAAACACAAGAATCCCTACCTCATTTACATATTCTTTCTTTTCTATCTTTCTAACTTTTCAAGCCTTCTTTCTTCGACGGTATTGCACTATCTTCTTCATCTCTCTTTCTTCTCTTTCCTTCTTTCATCTTGGTCTACTCATTGTTTAGTTTTTCAGCAACTAAACAAGAACTTCTTCTTCCTCCTTGTTGTTTTGGAGATCCAAGCCTAGAGAAACAATCTCTCTCCTCGTCCTAGCTTCTAGGTTCCTTAGCTAACTTGAACTCTATCCAATTTTGTTCGTTTGAATTTAATTTAGTTTATTTCCAAGTTCAAACATTCAAGAATCAATCATAGGATTTACTTAATTGTTTATTCCCTTAATTAACCCTTCATTAATTAGTAAATACCTGTTTAAGTCCTAATGGACTTTTAATTGGGTTTTGGGTCCAATTCGATTTCTACAAGGTTTTAGTCCGAATAGATAAAAGGTCCAGCCCTTTAACTAACTCATAATTAATTAGGACATTATCCATTTTATAATTAATAGATTAATTGGGTTTAATCTATAATTATCTCAGTTGGGTCTGGGTCACTACAAAGAAGCACTGCAAGGAATATACAGAGGTTAACGTTTACCTCGTGCTAGTTTCGGGTTCGATCGACAGCCCAATCACCTTTTCCTCTTCTTCTTATTCTTCTTCTTCTTCTTCTTTCCCCACAAATGATTAGGACTGCTAGGGTTTCTACCCTTTAGTCTCTATGGGAATCCTACACAAAATTGTGTCTTAAGAGATGGAAGGTGAGGGAGAAGATTATGGTAACCTCCTTTTCCTTTTCTCACACAACCAAGCCCATGACACCCACGTTGCCATTACGTCGAGATTGGAATCTAGATTTATAAATTACACTAGCCCCTATAAGTTTTAGTCTAATTACATAATAACCCCAACTCTCCACATAGGTTTCAAGTATAACTCTATTGCCAAATTAGCCTATTAAACCACACAAATAACTTCAAAAAAAAATTCATAATTAATTCCTATAACACTCTTATCGATTTATCCTCCTTAATTAATATATATTTTATTTACGTGTTAGGGTCACTACATTCTTCCCCCCTTTTTGTTAATTTCGTCTCCAAAATTAATCATGCGAAGTTTCTAGAATACCCAATCATAGAGTCTGTTAAGCTTGCTTATGTCGTTCTTAATTTAATACACTTGAGCGTACAACACAAAGCAATTCACATCATATTAATTCATGCAACAAAAGTGAACCAAAAATTAAACAAGTGTGCACATTGCATACCTTCAATCACTGCGTTAGCCACACCGCCCTCGTACTCTCTAGTATTCTGAGTCAAAGCATTTGCCCGACCTCATTGAGTGGGTTGAGTCAGCACTGCCATGCTTCCTCCAACATGTCTCAACAGGTCAGGACAAAACCTCTGAATGTGTCCCCATCTTCCTGCAGTTGAAACACGTAGGTGGTCGGCGCGGCCGAGATGATGCCCCAACAAGCTTCGCGGTGTCCACCAAAAGTGGACCCTCCCTGTTTTTCTGCTTCTTCTCAAAGCTATGTTCCCCATCCTGACCTCTATATCTACGTGTTGCTCTCTTAACCCGATTACTCCTCTTCTCATCTTGTTCTTTGTGATACCTCTCAACCTCCCTCTCCGCATGCCTCGCACATTCTAGGACATCCGAATATGACCTCAACCGTTGGGGTACTACCCTTGTCCTAATCGACGATCTCAGGCCCTCCTCAAACTTGACAGCCTTACCAGCCTCATTCGCTATCATGTGAGGTGCAAACCTTGACATCATAGTGAATCTAACTTCATACTGCGCAACTGTGAGCGAGCCCTACTCCAGTCTCATAAACTCCATTGTCATCTGGCTCCTGTAACTACTCAGAAGATACGTGTCTATGAATTGACTCCTAAATGTCTCCCAAGCCATTAATCCAATTAGATTCCTCTCCAAAATCTCCCACCATTGGAGTGCGTCACCCTTCAACATGAATGTTGCCAAAGACACTCTCTGGTCATCAGGACACCCCATGGTCCTGAACACTCACTCTATATCTAACAGTCAGTCTTGAGCCTAATGTGTCTCACCTAAACCCTTAAGAGTCAGTGGAGTAAGTTTCTTGAACTTCTCCAACCACATCACCGATGTCCCCACAACTCCTCTTTGTTCAGCCCTTGCTTGCCTCTCCAACATATCCCTTTGAAAAGCTGCTATGTCTCCAAGGATCTGATACACTCTAGCAAGCTGAGGATCCGTATCAACCCTAACCTTAGAAGATGATCTCTCACATGCCACTCCTCTCATCCTACCAGTCATCTAAAATCCAAAGTAAACCGTAAGTCTTCCGTCCCACATCCTATGTTCTCATAAACAAGCAATCATACAAGCAATCACTCAATCATGTTATTCACACAACAACCAACACACAAATGTAACCATGTGAGCCCTAGTGTTCACTTCTACGTTCTCTTATCCCTAGGCAACCTAACCTAAATCTCTGATACCAATCTGTCACAGGCTGGCTCTCGATACCCGAATCCCTAGGTGGGTAGCTCGGATCACGAGGTGAGACCTTCGGGTTCCCAACCATGGAACACGACTCACAACAAGCCATAATAAAATTAACTATTACATCTATTAAACCAATCAAAGTGCAGACACAAAAGACTAATAGAAATATATTCAAGTCACATCCAACTATTCTAATGGTTCCAGACGAGTCTACAACCAAAATCAACACAAAAAATAATAAACTATTCCTACAATGAAACAATAAAGTTGAACTTCTGTAATCTATTAAGACAGCAGCCCGAGTCCAAGTCAATCCTTGCTATTGTCAACCTCAACCTGCAACATGAAACGTTACAGTGAGCTTGGAATGCCCATATAAACAATAATCCTGTCAAACAATAACAATATTATTAATAACAGCCTATTGTTATGCAAATCAACCAAACACTCGCAAAATCAGGTCACATATAAGCATGTTATGAAATAGTACATAAAACAGATAATAGATACTACGCAAGATGCAGTGCTCAGAGATGCTCAACACAATATGATGTCGCACACATATTATGAATGCAAGTACCTAAACATGAGTGCAAGTCTAATGCGAGATTCCTAGCCGGTGATCAACCGGTTCCAAGTATCGCATACTTGGTCCTGCAAGCATGAATCGATCAAATCTCAACAACAACAACAATCACAACTCCCATGTGTACATCGTGGTTTTGTAGGGTTTGTAGCCTACCGGGTACAATTCCCAAGCTATTTACTTTACCCACTAGCATTTAGGGATTCAAACCCAGGGAGGCCACTATACGACGATTACCCATACCTTACATTTAGGGATTACAACCCAGGGAGATCCTCACAGGATGGTTACCCACAACAACAGCTTCAAACCTCTATCCGTCACTACCCGGTTGACCGGACAAGCTATCCCACATGATATAGTAGGATCTCGGGTGATAACATCCTTCGGAAGCTATCCGTGCACCCATAAACACGAATAATCAGTCAAATACCCTCACAAGCATCCTTTCCACAATCAATAGGATCACTGGTGATAATATCAGAAGTTGCCCATGTGTCCATGCGCACGAACAATCTGCCGGATACCATCACAAGCATCCTTTCCAAAATCAATATATCACAACAAGTACAACGATAAAGTAGATTACTATGTGTCCACAACCAAACGGGATCAACCTAAGATGGAAATGGTGGTCACAAAGACCTCGGAACACCAAGATTGACTCTCCACGGTCAAGTCTTGCTTCCGAAAATCAACAACAAGAACGGCCGAAGCCCCACACCATCCACCTAGGTCATCCTCCAAAAATCTTATTCACTATGCAAGTTACAGGGTTGTCGATGGACTAAGGTCTGCGGAAGGGCGAAATTGTTCTAAGACATGTCTCTGTCGGCAGAGGTGTCGATGGACTGAAGAGTCACTTAGAGTCTCAAGGGTCATTGGCAGAGCAATCGGTGGACCCAAGCCTATCGAATAGAAAATTTGGTCTAAAAATGTGTCTCTGTCGGCAGAGGCGTCGGTGGACCGAATCCTACCGATCTGCGCAAATCTGGGTTTTTTCTTTAGTTCTTGAAATCCGAAACAAGGTCATCAGATCCATTTTAAACATCACAAATCCACTTCTATTACTCCAGAAAGAAAAATAAACATCCAATAGATCATTTAAAATCAATATAACAAGGATCTAAGTATTTAATCACCAATATGCACAAACAATCATTCCAATCAAAAACTTGAGATATGGATATCAATAAAAGAGTTGTACTCATTCCAGCAACTTACATAACTAGGAAACATTATCTAGAATCAATTTTTCAAACTTATACGATCATCAGGGACATAACTTATTATGCATCATCACCTATTCAAAGAGATCATGAAAGAATACATTATGAATCGAAATCAATCGACAACCATTAGAATTCAAAAGAAGATCACACTTGTGAGATATAAATTCAGGGAATCAATCTAGGAGGAGACTAAGATGCAATGCAAGGATTATACAGAGATTAACGTTTACCTCGTGCTAATTCTAGGTTCGATCGACAACCCAATCACCTTTTCCTTTTCTTCTCTTGTTGTTCTTCTTCTTCATCTTCTTCTTCTTTCCCCACAAATGGTTAGGACAGCTAGGGTTTCTACCCTTTAGTCTCTATGTGAATCCTACCTAAAATTGTGTCTTAAGACTTTGGTATCCTCCTCTTCCTTTTCTTACACAACCAAGCCCACGACACCCACATTGCCATTATGTTGAGATTGGAATCTACATTTATATATTACACCAGCCCCTATAAGTTTTAGTCTAATTACATAATAACCCCAACTCTCCACATAGGTTTCAATTATAACTCTATTATCAAATTAGCTTATTAAACAATACAAATAATTTCAAAAAAATCCATAATTAATTCCGATAACACTCTTATCGATCTATCCTCATTAATTCTCTTGATTAATTAATCTTCAATTAATATATATTTTATTTACATGTTAGGGTCACTACATCTTGAGAGATGGATTCATTGATTGGAGAAGAAGAAGAAGAAGAAGAGGAAAAGGAAGAAGGTGTGAATTCTCAACCCCAATCATCAAATCAAGCTAAGTATTCAAGTAAAACTCTATTTTTGATTTAAATAGGAGTACAAGATATATTCTTTGAGTATGAAGTATAAATCTGTTATATTAATGTTTTCAACTAATTTTCTAGGTTTTAATATCAAGATAAGGTAAGTATGATTCAAGTTGTGTTTTGTATAGTATTATGAATGGGTTTTGTGCGGAACTATATATCATGTAAAGTTGTTTAATCATGTTTTATGTTAGAAGGTCAGAGAGAAGCAAAAATAGATCGTTTGGTGAAGTTTGTGAGGTTCAGTAGACTGCTTAGCATGCCGAACAGTGTGCCAAAAACCTCCAGGAGGCCTCGACAGCCTAATCGGCATGCTGAAAGCATGCCGAGCCAATATTACTGGAATTTAGGCCCCTGGATGAGCTACCGAAGGCAACTCGGCATGCCCAAGAGTGTGCTAAGGGCCAGAGTAGGAAGTTTTGGTTTATGGACAAGTTATCAAAGGAGAGACTCGCCATGCTGAAGGGCGTACTAAGCATACCCCTACGACCCTAGGGAATTGACTTAGAACCCAAGAGGAGCTCGGCAGCCTGCTCGGCTTGCCGAAGAGGATACCAAACCAGCCAACAGGACAACTCGACAAACCAAGGGGAGACCGCACGGTATGCCGAGATTGACCAATATGGGACGTTTGACTTGAAATTTTGTGTACATAGCTAATTTGACTAATTGGGATTATTTATGATGTTAAAGAATGAAATCTATGATCTATTTGAATTTATGATGATTACTAAACATGTGATATTTTGATTTGAATTCATATTTCTTTTAAATTCATTGCTATCACGATATTTAGTTCATATTACACCCAGTACACATGCTTTGATTGATTAGTTAATGCGCACATCTAACTTGCACATCATTGGCCTTTTTAGCTTCATGACCTTGGATTAGGTCTGAATGCCTCAACAATGACTTGATTCCATACTTCTGAATTTCATGATAATCATGAGAGTAATATGATCTGGAAATCATAAGAGGTGAGGAATTTATATTTTTATGCGTTGAGGGACTAGCCATCCCAATATGCCAACAACTTGTCCTTTGAACAATGAAGGAGTGAATAGCAGTTGGATGTTTTAATAAGTATGATTCCCTGAGGAGATGTCACGTTTGTGATGCCTTGAATTTTTCCCTTAATGGAAAATAAGTGGGTGAATTGTACCCTCTAGGTTTAAGCCCCTAGAAACTATGTTGAGCACATAGAATGTCTTATCTTTAAAAGTGGCCCTATATTGAGGATGGTTCGAGAAGACATCTTGTTCAAAGAAGAATTGATCCTGTGGGAACTGACAATATTAAAATACTATACAGTATGCATTGCATATCATATTATTTGTCTTATATCACAATTGGTGATTATACATGCTAGGTGCACATCATTCATTTCATTCATTAATAATTGAACTCATGCATATTCATCACATATCACATGATTTATTTGTTCATTATTTGGTTATGAATTACCATTGAAAAGTGGCATTGTCCCTACTTCAATCTTAAATATTGTTAGATTTGTTTAGTTACTGGCTAAGTGTAGCTTACGTTTTCAAGCTAGCAGATTTCAAGACTTATAGAGGAGGATGACTTGGATTGTGGTGACCAAGCGGAAGGACAAATGTTTGAAGAAAATATTGATTTTAATGAAGAAGCTAACTGGAGATTTTATTAGATTTTATTGGCTTGCATGCCTTAGTTGGATTTTGGCTCTTGTTACTTACATTTATTAGGAGTTTGTTTGAAGCATGAAACTAGACGATTTTATTTTTATTTCCGTTGTGTATTATGTTTTGATTGGATGTAATAGTTGATATTTGATTTAGTTTCCAATCTTATATGGTATCTTAAATTAGTTTTCATGATTTGGCAACATATTGACTACCGCTTCCAAGTGGAATGGGGAGAGAATCATATTTCAAACTTCTTAGGGACTTCTTTGAGATCTCTTAAGTTTGGGATATGCAAAAGTTGGTATAAGAACCTAAGTTTTATGTTTTCAATCATATTCCATAAAAGTTTCAATGTGTTGATATTCAAAGTTTTCTCTTTGTCGATATTTGAAAGTTTTCTGGGTGATGATTGTTATTACTAACAAACTTGTATCACAAATAAGTGGGTGTTTTCTATTTTCTTATACAGTCCTTGATCATACCAATTCAAAATGGCTAGTGGAAGATAAGGTAATGTGAGTAAAAGTTTAGCCAGAGTTGATACTCAAGATCCTATATTTGCTGGAGTTTACCACGCATTGGGAGAGATGGCTATAATGATGCAACAACAAGCTCACTCATGGTCACCAACACAACCGACTGAAGCACAAAGGAATGTTCACAACATCGAGAAGTTTAAGAAACTTGGACCTATTGTTTTCAAAGGAACAACCAATCCAATGGAAGTTCAAGCATGGATCGATTCCTTAGAGCACATCTTCAAAGTGATGGAAGGGATGAACAAGAGAAGGTTCGTTTTGCTTCCTTCATGCTAGAAGGTGAAGCAAGGAGATGGTGGACGGCTACCTTGGAGATCATGAACATCCAAACCTTGACTAACTTTAATGTAATATTTTATTTGGAGTATTTTCCTAAGACTATTAGGAAGGAAAAGGAATTGGAGTTCAAGAAGTTGGAGCAAGGAACCATGAATTTACCTGAATACACTGCAAAGTTCATGGAGTTATCTCAATACGCCACTATGCTGTTGACGAGGAGGAGAAGAAGACCTTTAGGTTCGAAAGCGGATTAAAGCCCAGCATCAAGAGTAGACTGATCATGCGGGAGTTCCTGAAATATCACAAGTTGGTCGATTGTGCTCGTTAGGTGGAGAAGGACATGCAAGAATTTCGAAGGATTCAAGACCAAAGGATGGGACGGAACAACCCTAGAACCGAAAATCCTAAGAGCAAACCTACTAAACAGCAGAAGAGGCAAAGGACACAAGGACCACCCATCTGCCAAAGTTTTGGGAATCCATGAATAAGTTGTTTCAATTGTGGAAGGTTTGGACTTCACATAAAGGATCGTTGACTCCCTAAGAATCCACAATCAAACACATTCCAAGGACAACAACAGTTCGTATCCAAGCCTCATTATCAACAAAATCATAAGCCGGTACCACAAGCACAAGCACTAAAGGGAACCATGGCAGGACCTCCACAACCGCAACCTCAACAAGAAAAAGTGTACACCATCGAACAATAACAAGGCGAAGGTATGGTTCACGTCTCTCATGTCTTAGTGAAAGTTTTGTTTGATAGGGGAGTGTCACACTCCTTTATAGCTAATTCATTAGTAAACTGTTTGGGTTTACCTTTGAAGGAACTAGAAAGAAGTCTTGTTGCAAAAAATATCATTGGAGGATCGATGTACTTAGGGAAGGTATGTGAGTCTTGTTTACTTATGGTAGGTGATTCCACATTACCAATTGACGTAACTATGCTTAACATGACGGAGTTTGATTTAATTTTGGGTATGGATTGGCTTGTTGCATATCCTGTGCAGATAGATTGCCATAACTGAATCGTGTCTTTTGTATCACCGGAGGGTAAAATTGATATGGTTAGAGGGTCTAAATCCGAAGTGCTGAATCATTTAGCATGTTTGGATCTATAAGCTATAGAAGAAAGGGAAGGATGGGAATTGATTCCAATAGTATGTCAATTTGGAAGTATATTCTAAGACATACCATGATTGCCTCCCAAGAGAGAAATAGAATTTAGCATTGACTTATCAACGGGTGCGAATCCTATTGCACTACCAACTTACCATATGGCACCTACTGAATTGACGGAGATGAGAACATAATTAGATGAGTTGCTTTTCTTCCAATTCATACGACCAAGTTCATCACCATGGGGAGCACCAGTTCTGTTCATGAGGAAGAAAAACGAATCTCTTAGATTATGCATTGAATATCGAAAGCTGAACACCAAAAGCCAGTCGGAATACTTCAACCTTTACCAATTGGAGAATGGAAGTGATAACACATCTCAGTGGACTTCATCACGAGACTACCCAAGACCCGTAACAATCATGACATGATTTGGGTAATCATGGAAAGGTTAATTAAATCAGCTCACTTCACACCAATGAGGACTTCAATGAATACAGACGATTTGGCAAGGTTGTACGTGAAGGAGATCATCTGACTACATGGAGTACCCATCACAATCGTTTCAGACCGCGGTTCTCAACACTTCAAGATTTTAGGGGAGTTTGTATCAAGCTTCGGGGACTGAACTCAACTTCAGCACTGATTTCCACCATCAAACCGACGGCCAAACAGAGAGATTAAATCAAGTACTTGAAGACCTGCTAAGATTATGCATTCTTGACCTCAAGGGAAGTTGGGAAGATCACTTAGCACTCATAGAGTTCTCTTACAACAATAGTGTCACGACCCGAACTCGATAGACCATTAGGCCCAGAGGGATCTAGATAATGACCTTCACTTCCTCGGAAGGAGAGTGGATAACGGTTGTCAAACATAAGCGGAAGCAAATTTACAGT
>JAUPMG010119983.1:0-25544 GCA_031762675.1 Pachysandra terminalis | reverse complement strand
CAAATCAGTCTGGCTAGCCCTGCAAAGGATCAATGTATCGTCTGCAAATTGCAGAAATGAAATGCTAGGAGCTGAATCAGTGTCCTAGATTCCTCTAATAAGGCTTATCTCCTCTGGAAAGGAAAATATTATTGTTCTACATCAAATGCATTTATCTTCTGTGCTTAGTGTTCCGAATCTTTCAACCAATTTTTTGCCTTTCAGTACTATGAAGAACATTTAAACCGCAATGTAACCTTCTTTCCTTCATTCTATGTCTTTCAGGGCTTGAGACCTTGAGTATGAAGAGAATGATTGGATGTGGTCGTGAGGCTAATGGATTGTATACCTCGAGATGGAACCTCCTTTGATTTCAGAATCACCAACCTATCAGTTCTGGTAGAATTAATAGTGTTAATAAATAGTTTGTCATGCATTGGCCTTGTAGGTTAGTTTATATATCCTTTCAATATTTGAAAAAGTTGTTTCAAAGTTTTCTACATTAGACGGTTTAAATCTCCAGTGTGAGGTTTGTCAGTTTGCAAAGCATTATAGAACTTCCTATCCTATTAGGAATCATAAAAGCAATATTTTATTTGAAATTGTGCATTTTGATGTTTGGGGTCCTTACCAACTAGTTCTTTATCTGGTTTTGATACTTTGTATCTTTTGTTGAGGATTCTACTCGTAGTGTTTGGGTTTATCTTGTTCAATCTAAAGGTAAAATTTATTCCATCTTTAAGACCTGTCAGAAGATGATCCAAACACAATTTGGTGATCAATTAAGATCCCTCGATCAAATAATGTAGAATACACCTTTTCTAGCTTAGAATACTACCTTGCAGACCAAGGAATCATTCATAGGAATAGTTGTATTGCGACATTAGAGAAAAAGAGGGCTGTTGAAAGAAAGAACGGACACTCGTTAAAGGTTGCTTGGGATTTTCTTCTTGGTATAACTTTCCAAAAACCTTCTGGTCCGAGGCTGTTCTTACAGCTATAAAATTGATCAATAGAATGCCTTCACATGTTGTTCAGTTTAAAACCCCTTTTGAATTGCTTTGTCCAGATCAACCAGTTTTTTCTGTTTCTCCCAATGTGTTTGGGTATGTTTGTTTTGTTCACATTCAGTGTTCTGATTGCTCTAAATTAGATCCCAATGTCCTTAATTGTTTCTTTCTTGGGTATTCTACCTCTCAAAAAACTTACAAGTGTTACCAATCCACTTGAAAATGACCCTTTACCTGATAGAACCAAAATACATTGTATAGGAAAAAAAAGAAGTGAAGAAGATGAAGAAGTTGGAGAGTAGTCGACTAGATCTCTTTATTATAACAGATCTGGTCGGGTTAGCCTGTCTTTATTTTAATTTTTTTCATGAAAAGACAGAAATGCCTCATTAATAACACATATGTACCCCCACGGCCTATCTTAATATGAATTAAGGATCTGCCCCTAAACATAAAATCCTTCTTAAGTTGGTGCATGGATATGTATCATGCCTAACTTGCACAAAATGTCTTGAAGTTGAGTTTTATTGACTCCTTTAGTTAGAATATCTACCAGTTGATCTTCTGTCTTCACGTATGGGGTATGGGGTACTTATCTGACCTTCATGAATCTTCTCCTTAATAATCCACCTCATTGTGCTTTGTTCTGTCACGACTGGATTATGAGTAATACTAATGGCTGCTTTATTGTCACAGTACAAGTTCATAGGACGTTGAACTTCCACTCTCTTAGTTAATGTAAGATTACCCTGAACCATAGTAGTTCCTGCACCCCATGTGCGATGGCCCTATACTCTGCTTCTGCATTTGACCTGGCGCCACAACAGATTGCTTTTTACTTCTCCAAGTAACCAAGTTACCATCAACAAAAGAGCTGTACCCTGAAGTAGATCTACGGTCAGTGGATGAACCTGCTCAATTTGCATTTCTATACCCTTCTACCCTTAGGTGACCATGATTAGAATATAGTAGTCCCTTTTTAGGAGTAGATTTAAGATATTGCAGAAATCTGTAGGCTGCCTCCAAATGTGTAGTATGTGGAGCATGCATAAACTGGTTGATAGCACTCACTGCAAAGGCGATATATGTTCTTGTGAGAAAGAGGTATATCAACTTTCCTACCAGCCTTTGGAACTGTCCCGCATCAATAAGAAGCTGCCCATCCTGATCCTGATCATTTAGCTTAAAACTCAATTCAATCGGACTGTCAGCTCCTTTTGACCCTAACTTTCCTAGCTCCTTGAGAAGATCTAGGATATACTTCAATTGAGAAATGAAAATGACATTCTGGACTTTGCGACTTTATTTCCAAGAAGGTATTTTAGGGGTCCAAGATCCTTAACCTCAAAACTTTTCACCCAAGTATTTCTTGAGCCTTCTAATATCTTCTAGGTTATTACTTTTCACAACAATATCATCCACATACACAATGAGGGCAATGGTATTCCTCCCATTATGCTTGACAAATAAGGTGTGATCGGTTTGGCATTGAGAAAACCCATACTCTTTCACTGCACAACTAAACCTCTCAAACCAAGCACGTGGGGATTGCTTCAGTTCATACAAGAACTTCTTGAGTCTACACAGCTTGCCTTCTTTACTTGGAAATTGGAACCCTGGTGGTTGTCTCATATATACTTCCTCTTGTAAATCATCATTTAGAAATGCATTCTTGACATCGAACTGATGTAGCAACCATGAAAAATGTGCAGCTAATGGTAAGATGACCCTTGTGGAATTCATCTTTGTTTCTGGAGCAAACGTCTCCTGATAATCAATTCCATAAGTCTATGTATACCCCATTGGCAACCAATCTGGCCTTGTATCTTACCACTGTATCATAAGTTTTGTGCTTCACAGTGAACACTCACTTGCACCTTACAAGTTGTTTCCCTTTAGGAAGAGTAGCCGGTTCCCATGTGTTATTTTTCTCTAAGGCTCTCATCTCTTCATTCATAGTTTCCTTCCACTCCGTTTTGGTAAGTGCATCTATAACACTAGTGGGAGGAGAAACAGATAAAATGAGTAATAAAGGAAAAATAGATCGTAGACAAAGAACGATAGGAAACAAGATTAACAATGGGATGTTTGGTACACTATTGTCCCCCTTTATGAAGAGCAATATGAAAATCAGGGTTATCAACAAAATCATGATTCTTAGGAGAGGGATGAACATGGTGACTTGAGTCCAAAGAAGTTGACTGAAGTGGTGGATCTGCTTCTGGAACCGTGACAGGATCTCTCCTCTTCGTGTACACTTTCAACTCCTCTACTTCTGAATCTCTACAAAATGAAGAAGTGGTAGTGTCACTAGTGACAAAAAAGAGAGGAGAAACAGGTTCAGGTATAAGAATAGGAAGAGCAACAAACCTTTCTTTTTTCCCTATCATGACATTCCCCTGAAGAGAGGACCAAGTAGTAGTAAAGAAAGGCATAGACCAAACAAAGGTTACGTTTATAGGAACAAAATTCTTTTGAGAGTGTGGATGATAACACTTGTAACCTTTTTTAGAGGAAGAGTACCCAAGGAAAGTGTAGTTAAGAGCCTTTGGATCTAATTTGGAGGAATCTGAGTGCTGAATATGGACAAAGCAAATGCATCCAAATACTTTGGATGGAACAGAAAACACCGGACGATCTGGATAGAGAGACTTCAAAGGGGTTTTAAACTGAAGAAGGCGTAAAGGCATTCTATTGATCAAATATGTGGCTATAAGAGCAGACTCTGACAAGAACATTTACATTCATGCCAATAAGGAGAACCTGAGCAACCTAATAGATGTCGTTCTTTCTTTCGGCACTCCCATTTTGCTTTGGTGTACCAACACAGCTACTCTTATAGATAATTTCATGATCAACAAGGTAAGATTGTAACCCTGAAAAGGTACACTCTCCACCATTGTCAAACGGAAGGATCTTAATGGAGGCACCAAACTGTGTTTGAATCATCTTATGAAAGGTTTTAAAGATGGAGCAACTCATCATCTTTAGACTTCATATGATAAACCCACGTACTACGCTTAGGATCCTCAACAAAAGAGACGAAGTATTGAACCTTAAATAAAGACGTAGTTGGAGACGGACCCCAAATAACATAATGCACAATTTCAAATAAATTGGTGCTTTTATTTCTGCTAATAGAATATGAAGTTTTGTAATGTTTTGCAAATTGATTGACTTCATACCAAAGAACTAAACTGTCAAAAGTACCTATGAATACTCAACCTCTCTGGTACCTGTGTTTTGCATTTACCATCCATTTCTAAGTGTGGCGAGCCTTGTCAGCTATTCCTAAGTGGTTGTCATAAACTAGAGACATTTCCACCATTGAAGGAAGTTACAAAACTCAGGGTGCTTGATCTTTCAAATACTGCTTCTTTCAGGAAATTCCAAGATGAATCATTTGAAAGTTTGTATCATCTTCAAATACTTGACCTCTCTAATACCCAGATTATTAGATTGCCATCACTTGCCGAATATGGTCGTCTCTATCAGCTCTCATTAAGAAGTTGCTTGAAATTAGAGGCCCTGCCAAAAGATTCCTTCGAAGCTCAAGACACTTGATATTTCAGGTGCTATCACTTTCACAAAATTCCATGGTAGCTCTTTGGGTACAACTCTGGTCTTCAAATGCTTAACCTTGCCAAAACTGTTGTTGTATGGTTACCATCTCTTTCTAATTGCCAAAATATTTCTCAGCTAATACTAAGAGGTTGTTCAAACTTAGAGAGGCTGCCATCTTTGGAAGCAACGAGTCTCGAGGTAATTGATCTATCAGATGCAACCTCTTTAAGGGAATTCCAAGATGAATCCTTAAAGGAGAACTATCAGCTACAAATGCCAAACCACTCTGGAACACAAGTTGTACATTTACCTCTCTCTCAATGTGCAAAAATCTATGCCAGCGCTTACTCAAAGGTTGTTTGAATATAGAGACACTACCGACTCTGAAGGAACTTGGAGAACTCGAGAAGCTTGATCTTTCAGGCGTTGCTGCTTTTCAAAAATTCTAAGATGAATCCTTAGAACATATGTATTGCCTTCAAATACTTGATCTCTTTGCTACTTGGATTGTAAGATTGCCATCATTGTCTGCAAATGGACGCCTCTATATTCTTTCATTAAGTGGTTGCTCGAGCTTACTGGAACTTCCATCCATAGAAATTCTTTTTAGATTCAAGATTCTTGATCTCTTAGATACTATCACTTACAGGGATCTTCAAGTTGAATCCTTTAGGTGGAATGCTGATGTTTAAAAACTCAACCTCTCTAGAACCCACATTTCACGTTTTCCATTCCTTTCTGGGTGTTGGAACCTTACGCAACTCTTACTAAGAGGTTGTTCAAAGTTAAAGATGCTACCAAGCTTAATAGGAATAAATCTCCAAGTGATTGATCTTTCTAGCACAACCACTTTCACAGAATTCTAAGATGAATCCTTTGGGAGCATTGATCTTCAAATTCTCAACCTTTCTAGTAGTCAGATTGTACATTTACCATCCCTTTCTAGATGCAAAAACCTCCGTCAGCTCTTACTAAGAGATTGTTCGGTAATAGAGATGCTACTACGCTTGGAATCAATCACAAGCTTGAGGTAATTGATCTTTCAGGTGCAACCGCTTTCAAGAAGTTCCAAGATAAATCTTTTGGGAGGAACTGTGAACTCCAGATACTCAACCTTGCTAAAACCAGGGTTTTATGTTTGCCATCTCTTTCTGGATGCAAAAGTCTCTTTCATCTCTTACTAAGAGACTGTTCGACCTTAGAGGAACTACCACCTTTGGAAGCAATAATATGTCTCCAGGTGATTGATCTTGCAGGTGCAATCATCTTCAAGAAATTCCAAGATGAATCCTTGGGTCAAAAATATGACCTTAGAATACTAAACGTCTCCGAAACCCAGGTTGTGCAATTACCATTTCTTTCCAAATGTATCGGTCTCTCTCAGCTTTTACTAAGAGATTGTTTGAAGCTAGAGAAACTGCCAAACTTGGAAGCACTTACGGAACTTACTGTGATTGACCTTGCTGTTGCTACTGCTTTAAGAGAAATTGAAGATTACTCCTTTAAGCGTATGAATCACCTTGGAAAGCTTGACCTCTCTGGAGTCCCAATCAAACTGCTACCATCATCCATTTCCAATCTCAGCAACCTATGCCATCTCATACTAAATGGTTGTCCAAACATAGAGGAATTGACCATCGGGAGCACAGGTGAAATTAGAGGTGCTTGATATATCAGGCACCAAAATCAGTGATTTATCTCTTAGGATCTCAAAATTGAATCCATCAAGGTATCTTGATATGTTACCTCAGAAGTACCTTTCAAGCATCGATTGGGGAAACATAACAGAAATACCTGAGGACCTGGCTTGGGAGCCTTGCAGTGGCTCCAATAATTTCTGATAAAGTCCAGTAAACGTGGTATTCAATATGCAACATTTCTAATATCATGCATTTTAACTTAATTATAAAAATACCGGAGCACACATAGGTACTCAGGTTGGTACGGACACCCATAGATGCCTTCCTAAGATAGCTGGCACAAGCGCTCAGCTTACCGGCACAAGGCTCATGGTAAAGATTAAATTATCATAGGAATTTAATCACATATACAGAAGTCAATCTGATGTCATGACCGGACGTCTGGGCTCATGACTCTCAGAGAGACTAAACAGAACAGAACCCTCATTGATCAGATGGTGTAGAAACGGTCACTTGCAAGGACTCCAGAACGTAGCTCGTCAGCTAGCCTCCAAAACATATAAACTTAGCATACATGCATTTCTACAGTGGCATGTAGTTATACTTCGGTATACACCCACCTATTGGGCCACTGCCCCGAGCACACTTGCCCAATAATCATCAAACATCACATGCACTTGCAGATAAATTCAGGAAATCCAAATACTCATGCACATTAAGATTAAGCATGTATTTACATACATATGCTTTGGAATTCATAGTTTATTTATAAGCTAATTAATCATGAAAATGCATTTCATACCTTTGAAAATCAACCAAAACAGATAATCAGAATTTTACACTTTTTTAAAAATCTTCACCCTTTTCAAATCCCTTTCATTTAAACATACTTAAAACCTTTAAAACTCATTCGTACACTAACCAAATTCATTTTAACTTGTAACATAAAAACATAAGTTGATAAAACATATTAAAACCCAACTTTGGCTACTTTGTATGAAATCTGTAATTCAAAACATGTTGGGAGCATAACCTTAAGAACTCATCTTAACTTAAACATACTTGAGAAACTTCTATATCATTTGTACATAAAACACATGCACCAGTTTATTCACAAATTATATAAAACAGGTAATTTGTATCTAGAAAAAACTTAGTTGGTAGTTATTACTTACCTGAATCACCAATTCAGTACACTCACACGACCTTCCCTTAAGCTGAACCTTACTCTCTAGCTTCAAAACATTCTTAGGTCATCTGAACTCCTTCATTACGCCTCTCCTTATTTTCTCTTAGCTCTCTTTATCTCTCTCTTACTTTTGCACTTTGGTTAGCTGAAGACACCACAAACATCTTTTCAGATTAGTTTCTAAACTTTTTCTTAATCATTTAACATACTTGTAGAACATGTTGAAAACATTATTTTATTAAATTAAAACGTGTCTAAAATATACTTATAGATTTGAAAACATATCTAATCACTTGCTGTAACATTCTCAAATTCATTTCTAAAACTTTTCTAACTCAATCAACTAACATACTAATAAAACATATTAGAAACATCATTATAATATTTCTAATGCATCAAATGCATTGTAAAAATTTTCTGTTAAGGCTCAATTAACAATTACGAAAAAACTTGTATATGAAAATAATCCATTTTTCAACCAATGTATAATCTGGATATATGTTCATAAAGCCATTACTCTGTTAATTAATAAGATAATCGGGTCTGAAATCATTTAACACATTTAAAAACAATCCTAGTTTATCTAATGCATGATCATATTTACTGTTAAATCTGAAATAAGACATATAAACCTATAAACTATGATAACTCGATCTTAAGTAGTAACTATCTACACATTAAGAGCATCCTAACCTAACCCATACATGATCATCACTTACTTAACTAAAGCCTAGAGATTAATTTTCTTCTTCTTCTCTCCTCCTCTTCCTTCCTTCTGCTTCCTCCTCCTTATTCTTCTTCTTCTTCTCTGTAAATTTTTAGCTTTCTATTAGACTACTAATCCATTTACTAGCATATATATTTATCTAATTGAAAATATAGTAAACTTACTAATCTTATACTAATTAATTAATCTAGTAATATCATTAGCTTACTAAGCTTATATTAACTTATTAGTTAATGCTACTTAATTTATATCAAACCTTACTATAAATAATCTGAATAAGTGTTGATTAACAATGATTAACCTTAACTTAATTAGAATTAGGCTGAAGCTTAGAGCTCTAGGGACATTTGTCCCAAATCTAGCTTAGGTCCTATCACGTGTCATGAGTAGACCTAGGTTATCTTTTGACTATGCTTTAATGTTATTCTTGTAAATATTTAGTTTAATTATTCACTTTTTTATAACTTATTTTCAAGTTTGCCATTTGTTTAATTACATCCATGACCTCAATGTAGCTCACCTCTAGACTTCCCATGGTTATTAACCAATGATGTGAGGACAGCTAGGTAGCTTACTAATTAATTAATATCAAGTACTAATTAATCAAGGTTAATTAGTAATTAATCATAATTAAACACATTAACTTATTTATTCATCTTATACGTATCTATAGCTTATAATTATTTCATATAACTTATCCTTAAGTAGCACCATGTAGCATATATTAATCAAACCATATTAATTAAGATCCTTATAAGTTCTTATAATCAAACATACTTAATATATACATTGATAAAGGAAAATTTCACAATTAATTCTAAACGATAATATAATATTTCTTCTATTGTCTCACTTGTTCTCAGTTCATCTCCTACACACTCTCTCACTAATTAATCCTAATTAAGTACATTATTAATTTTATACTTAAAATCAAAGAATAAACAAACCTTCAATATGCTTATGGATATACTTACATATTTACAAATAGAACCTTCATTAATTATATACTTTTTTTCTAATTAAACAAATAGATTCAGGTTATTACCTATCCTCAGGGGGATAGTCATGATAAGGAAGAAGATAAGTCTTTTGCTCTAAGTTGCATATATATGGGTATGAGTGTCAAAATTTAACATGGACACGAGGTGTCAGATTCGATCAACACACAAAAAATAGGATTCGAGGGCACGATATATGTTTATTTATTTTTAAATATTTCAAGATAGGAATATATAAATTTTTATAATTACAAATAATATGGATTTATTAGTATTACATTTCGTGTTCTCATTATTAATATAAAAATGTTACTTTTGATAGTAACTTAAATGAGAAGGATCAGTTTATAATTTTTAAAAGTTAAAAGTGAGTTTTATTTTTATAAAAATATTCTTTTACTTCATTTTAATATTGAAGGCTCTATTGGTCTTTTGACAAAAACCTTCCTTCTTGAGGGAGACCACCCATATCATCTCATATGTTACTTGATCTTCTAGTGAGATTTCTGATAGCTCAGGATATACAAATATTCTCTCTCTCTCTCTCTCTCTCTCTCTCTCTCTCTCTCTCTCTCTCTCTCTCTCTCTCTTATCTTTCTACTAGTATCCCTCTTTCAGTCTGATCTCCTTTCTTCTCTAATAAATTAGGGTTTCTTCTCCTTTGACTTTTTCTCATTCTCTATTAGCTTTTCCCTCCCCCTCTTCTCCTTCTTGATTTAGTACCTATTTTTATATTGGATTTGGCAAACAGACAAATCTAGGTGAATTTGTGGCAAATCCTTGTCGATATGTACGGACACATGATTTGGACAGGGTTTTGCAGAAACCATGTAACATAGATTTTACTCTTCCTCTTCCTGTACCTGAACCTGTTTCTCCTCTCTTTTGACCCTAGTAGTCAAGGTTTAAAGGATCGAGACTGAAGACCGGACCAGTTCTGGCCCATCTCGGTCTGGACCGGCGGTACCGTCCTGTCTGGATCAGGTACAAAAAAATGGATGTTTTTTTTCAAATTAATTTTTTTTTGGATCAGCCGGACCGGCGGTAATGGTCGGTAATGGACCGGTCCAAATCGATATCGGTTTGGACCGTCCAATTCATAGATTTTAAATAAAATAAAAAACACCGGGCCAGTTGTACCAGCTGGTCCAGACCGTTACCGATTGTATTGGTCTGGTCCAGAGCCTCACGATACAATAATTGTATTGTGGCTTGGGTCCGGACCGGTCTTGGCCAGTCTCGGTACGGATTGGTATTGATCCTTTAAACCTTTCTAGTACCAAGGTTCGCATTGTCGATGTCGCTTGGCATGTCGCCAGGTGGCTCAGTCGACGTGTCGGCGACATGGGGAAAAAAAGGGAAACCTTGGGAAACCAAAGTTTCAAAAAAAAATTAAAGATTTCCCCCATGTCGAGAGACATGGGGGAAAAATTGAAAAATTTGAAATTTTTTCCCCATGTTGGCGATATGTCACCAACATCGGAGAAAATTGACATAGCTCGATTTCCCCTTAAATTTCGTGTCTCTGGGGTCCAAAATGGCGACATGTCGCCGACATTTAAAATCTTGGCTAGTACTACAACTTTGTTAGACTGTCTAGGTTCTGAAGCAGAGAAGAGTTGAAAGTCTACACAACGGAAAGGAGAAATCCAGTTACAGTTCCAACAGCTGATTCATCACTTCAATCAACTTATTTGAACTCAAGTAATCAGGTTCATAATTCTCCTAAAACTCATGATTTTGTTGAACCAACTACCAAAACATTTAATAGTTCTGAACTTGCCGTTGCACTTCACAAAGGAAAACGATTTTGTACCAAACACCCCATTGCTAATGTTGTTTCTTACCATTCCTTGTTTCCTTTCTATTTCTTCTTTATTGCTGCCATTTTGTCTATGTCCCTACCTTCTAGTGTCATAAATGCACTTACCAAGATTGAGGCCGAGTGGAAGGAAGCAGTGATTGAAGAGATGAAAGCCTTAGAGAAGAACAACACATGGGAACTGGTCACTCTTCTCAAAAGAAAACAACTTGTAGGGAGCAACTGGGTGTTCATTATGAAGCATAAAGCTGATGGTATTGTGGAAAGGTACAAGACCAGACTCATTACCACAGGGTATACCTGGGCTTATGGAAGTGACTACTACGAGATGTTTCCTTGGTAGCAAATATGAATTCCATATGGGCCATTCTATCATTAGTTGCACATTTTTTGTAGTCGTGACATCAGTTGGATGTGAAAAATGCTTTCCTACATTGTGATTTATAGGAGGTATACATAAGATAGCCACCAGGGTTCCAATTTCGTAGTGAGTAAACGGAAAGGATATAGACTCAAAAAGGTTTGTATGGACAGAAACTATCTCTACAGGTCCGGTTTGAGAGGTTTAGCTGTGCAGTGAAAGAGTATGGGTACTCTCAAAGTTAAGAAGATCATTCTTTGTTTGTTAAGCCCAATGGAAAGAATACATTAGGAGATAACCTAGAAGAGATTAGGAGACTCGAGAAGCATTTAGGTGAGAAGTTTGAGATTAAGGATCTTGGAATCCTAACATCTTTCTTAGGCCAGGTCACAAAAAGGTATTTTCACTTCTTTTCAATCAATAACAATGAGCGTTATTTAAAAAGGAGAGAAAGAAAAGGTTCCCCCAGAAGGAGCAACCAGAAACAACAAAAGAAAAAAGAAAAAGATAAAATATAGATATAGAGGATCCAAACTCACAAGACACCCACTAGACTACATCTGAATCACTGTTTCCCAACAACTCATAGTGTCCATCCAGCTAATGCCATTGAACTCTGGAAGAATTCTGACCCATGAAGTAGTTCTCTTTATGGAATCGATGATAGCTCCCAAGCTCTTACTCTTTTCTTCAAACACTCTCTTGTTCCGCTCCCCCCAAATACTCCACAAAATAGAAAAGTAAACAACTCTATACAAATTTTGTCCTCTTTTCCTGAGGGAAGGAAAGCACCACTGATCAAACATGTCCAAAACTGAAGTAGTTTCCACCTAATCTACCCCAACCAGTCTAATGAAGAAGAACCAAGTCTGTCTCGCCCACCAACAACTAATAAATAGATGATCTAAATATTCCTCCATACACATACACATAGGATACACCTGGGGGGGACAAAGCCATAAATGGCCTCCTCCTTTGTAACATGTCTGCAATGTTGACCCGGTAAAGAAGAGAGGTCCAAACAAAAGCTTTAACTCTAGGTGGGACTTTAGCACTCTCAAGCAAAGAAGTGGGGAGCTTAGGGGAAACTGAAATCTGATCTCCACAAAAAATGAACTAGAAAGACTTAGTGGAGTAATTTCCACCGGACTCAAGACATCAGACTCTAGAATCTGTAAGGTTATTGTCAATGATCACATTTCTAAGAAGGAAGAAAAGAGATGCCAACTCATCCAAATCTACCAACCTAAGATCCCGAATTAGTGGGAGATGTGAATGACCAGCTTAGAACCTCAGAGACTAGGGACTCTTTATGGACGGAAATACGAAAAAATTTCGGGAATCTAGATGCCAAAGTAGATTCACCACACCATGGGTCCAGCTAGAAACGAATAGAAGAACTAGACCCAACGGAAAATCCCACAAACTTACAGAAAATATTATAATTTCCAGCAATTGCCTTCCAAGGATTGGATTTTGGCCCCTTGATTGACATCCCATCTATTATCATGAGTACCGTATTTGCTAGCAATAATGGATCTCCACAAAACCTCTCTCTCCACACTGAATCTCCATAACCACTTTCCCAATAAAGCATTGTTCTTGTCTTGAAGATTACCAAATTAAGGCCCACTTTTTCTTTGACCTTACACACATCCACCCACCTAACTAAATGGTCTTTCTTCTTATTCCCACTCCCCCTTCTCACAAAAAATCTCTTTGAATTTTTTCAATCCTATTGCTCACTGATTTTGGCATTTTTAAAAGGGATAAGAAATAAGAGGGGAGATTGCCAAGCGACGCTTCAATCAAAGTAATTCTTCCCCCCAAGGATATATAGCTTCTCTTCCATGTACTCAATTTCTTTTCCATTTTTTCAATGAACGGATTCCACACAAGCACTCCTCTATGATTGCCATTTACTGATATCCCCAAATTTTTCATAGGCCACTCCCCCAATCCACAACCCAACATTTCTGCACTTTTTTTCTTAACTTTCTCCTCCATATTGATTCCAAAGAAACTGCTGTTCTGCAAATTGACCTTAAGGCCTAAGGTCATCTCAAAACATCTAAGTATGCACTTTGTCCAAAAAATGGTATCACTTGACGGATCAAGGAAAATTATTGTATCATCTGCCAATTGCAAATGAGACAGAGACATTTTATCCATTCCTATTTTGAGCCCTCTAATTCTTCCATTCTCTTCTGCCTTCCTAAAAAATCTACCAAGGACATCACTGACCTGGGTAAAGAGAAATGGGGATAAAGGACTCCTTGACGTAACCCCCTTGAAGAGGACACTAGACCAGAAATACCCCCATTCATACAAAAAGAAAACCTGACATTTTGCATGCACCCTTTTAATCCATCTACACCATTTTTCCGGAAATCCCTTCCATTTTAACACCGATTCCACGCACTCCCATTCTACCCTGTCATATGCCTTTTCCAGGTCAATTTTAAGCACAAAACCTGCTTCCTTAAGTCATCTTACCATTTTTCTCCAACATCACAATATCATTCTTCTTTCTTCTAAATTTTGCCATCTTGTGAATGTGTTAGTATTTCCATCTCCTTCCTTAAGCCAAGATATTCTTGATTTTTGTCTCCAACTCACTTCCTCCTTCAAGATCTCTTCTAATTCCAATTTTAAACTTCTTCTAGTTTATCTTTCACCTCTATTTAATAATCTATATTTTTCCTCCCTGTCAATTGCCTGGATATTTTCTAAAATCTTCTTTCTATTCGCGATCCATCCAAACACCTCTTTGTTCCAGATTTTCCTTTATTCCTCTTAGATACTTCATGAACTTAAACCCTTCCCATCCTGATCCTCTATTCTTTTTTCCCACCACCCTCTCACCTCTTCTTTGAACTTGGGATGGAGGTGTGAGATGTTCTCAAACATGAAGGGTGGGGGGCCACACCTCAACACATGATCCGTAGAAATGAGTATAGGTGAATGATCCGAGATTGGTCTAGGCAACACTTTCTGTGTGCTCTTGGTATATTGTTTCTCCAATTCGACGATACAAGTAATCTATCCAGTCTACAACAGACTGGATTATCTTGTAAATTTGACCAAGTGAATCGTCCTCCCACAAGAGAGAAATCGATCAATTCACAATCATTAATAAAATCCACAAACCCTCTCGTGCTCTTTGTAACTCTACTTCTTCCCAATTTCTCATTAGTATTTCTCATCACATTAAAGTCCCCCACTAAACACCATGGTTCCACCCACTTTCCACATATACTCGAAAGCTCTTCCCAAAATAATTCTCTTCTTGGGCTTATTTGGTTTATAAACATCTATCAAAACCCATTCAAAACTATTGTCCACATTTATAAATTTTATCGACACTAAAGCTTCCAATCCAAATTTCTTTACGTGATACACAATGAACATCCCAAATAATACAAATTCCCCCTGATCTTCGCACAGATGGTAGAAATTCCACTTCTTTATTTTTGATCCTCCTACTTACCAAATCATTCTCTTGAAGATTTTTTTCTCTTTTTGTTTCCTGAATCACCAGTATATCCACTTTTACTCTCCTCCAAATATCTTTTACTGTTCTCTTTTTCTCACTACTTCCCAATCCTCTTATATTCCCACTTATTATTTTTATTTATTAACTTTTTCCATTTCTCCCGACTCCTGACCTCTAAACTTTTCCCTTTCGTAGTGCAGACTCCATTGAGAGCATATGTTCTCACTAGATTCTGTCCCACCCTCTGGACTCATTCTACCCACCATCCCCTCCTTTCTTACTTGACTGTCTCTTTTTTCTCTCTAAACTCCCTCCCTGCTATGACCATGGGAATATGTTCCCTATGTTTCCTTTAACTTCTATTTGAAATTCCGACGCTAACTCTACCATCCCTTCCCATTCATCCTTCTGATAATCACCCTCTTCCTCGCACCCATCTCCTAACTCCAGCTCACACTCTTTGTTTTCATTTGAATTTCTCCCAAAAGGTGGGAACCATCCTTTATATGGGAAAGTGGTACATGAGATACTTGAATAGAGAGGGCTATGTTCAAACCATTTTGCAAGAAACTGTTGTCATGATAATCAGAAGAGAAATCAATCATATGACATAAAGGACCAAACGGCATATCTGAGCTAACTGGAAAAGACAGATTCCTTGGGTTTGAGAATGGACAAGAATGTGGATGTGTTCAATTTAGAGGAATCAAATGACATTGACCTCTCGGGGGAAATGGTTTTAGCAATGAATGAATACTCTTATCCAAATTTGCACTGCAAACAGTATTTTGAGGAGTTGAAGAAGCTTCAACCACCCAAATCTGACCTTTCTGTGAATGAGTATTGATGGGTTCATCAATGTTCACCTCTACCATATTACATTCTCTTCTGGCCACCGACAAAAGTGTTGGATCGTTGGTGGACTTTTCGACATCCTTCCCATCTTCTGAGAAATCTTATTCAATGAGTTTCAATGAACATTCTTCTCTGCATACTCCTACAGATCCCAACCCTTGGAAAGAATCTTCTGCCAACTCTTTTTTTTACATCCATTTTATTTCCGATTGGTTGCAACACTTCCACTCACCCATTCAACAGAACACTGTGTGGAGATGCAACAGAAAAAGGTGAAGGAGGGATACGAAAGAGGCTCGAGACAGATACCTCAACAGAGGAAAACCTACCATTTGTCGTGGTTGTAGATGAGCAAAATTGCTGAGGGAGTAGTCTCGTCTGATCGTCCAACACTTGCGCAAACCCCATGAACCCTAATATCTTTTTCACCTCTTCAACCACGACTCTCAGATTTTCACAATCCACCCCCTTGTCTTCTTTAGATTCTTCACTGCAGTTCCTCAAGCTCCCATTGTTAGTCTTCTTCCTCTTTGAACTGTGCATACTTTTCTGATTGTGCGATCTACCTTTCTCCTTTCCTGTTGATGAAGCCCTCCCAATTGGACTTTTAGAAATAGTCCTACTACTCACGGGCTCCATATCAGCGCTCTCTACACGTGAGGAAGGCCCACCATCCTTCAGCCCAACTATGGCTATTCCTCATTGGATTCTCAGGATATCTCCTATTAGGCCCTGGCCCACAATTTGAATTAGAAAATGAATTGGGAACTAGTGGTCTCTTCCCTTCCATTTCGAATTCAAGCCTGGCGACAACTTTTCAACAACCTGTTTTGGGTCCTCACCGCCAAAACTGCTCAGAATTTCTCAACAGAAGTATTTCCTAGATCTTCTCAAGGAGAAGAAAGTTAGGTTCAAAAGGAGCTAAAAATCCAATTGAGTCGAATCTTAACTTGAATGATAAGGATGGAAAGCCTCTTATTAATGCAGGTTGATTTCAAAGTGGTGGGGAAGTTGATTGATCATTCTCTTGCAAGACCAGACATGCCTTTGCCTCTGTTGTTAAATCTTATGATTCATTGTATGAATGTTATGATTCGATTCGATTTGACCCTAGTATGATTCAAATCAGTGAAAAAATCTGTATATGTTTGAATCTTACGATTTTCAATTTAATTATATGATTCAAACCTGCAACACTAAAAAAAAAATGTTCGCTTCTTTCTATAATGAAAAATTCCATTTTTTGGTTTGATCCTTGTTTATATAGAATACAATACTCTAAAATGATTAAAGATAGATAACGAAGTACTGTTTGCTTGTTTTAAACAATAGAAAGCCTTTTTCCTATGTAAAATACCAAAAACTAAACCCCAAGCCTTCTACTAAACTACTATGAATCTTACGATTTTCAATTTTCAATTCCATTCACAATTTGACAACCTTGGCCTTTGCTACGAGTGTCATCAATCAGTTTATGCATGCTCTATGTACTACACACCATGAAGCAGCTTACAAAATTCTAGGATATCTTAAATCTTCTCCTGGGAACAGATTACTATATTTAAATCATGGTCATTTGAGATTGAGAGCAGAAGTGTACACAGATGCAGATTAGGTTGGTTCATCTTTTGGCCATAGAATTACTTTAGGATACTGTTTACTAGTTGGTGGTATCTTGGTTACTTGGAGGAGCAAAAAGCAATCTTTTGTGGCTAGGTCAGTGTAGAAGTAGAGTATAGGGCTATAGTACATGGAGTATGCAAATTGTTGTGGTTTAAGATATTTTTTGATGAACTGGGAGTTAAAATTCAAGATCCTATGAGCTTGTATGAAGACGATAAAGCAACCATTAGTATCACTCACTATCTAATTCAACATGACAAGACAAAGCACATGAAGTGGATTGTCATTTTATCCCGAAGACTTCACGACGATCAGATATGTATACCATATATGAAGGGAAGATCAACTAACAGGCATTCTAAAAAAAAAGAGTTGGTGGAGCTAGACTTAAAGGTATATTGTGCAAGCTGGGCATGATAGACATCTATGCAATAACTAATGAGGGAGTGTGGCAGAACTGCAATTTAAGTCAGGACACGGGGGTACATGTTACTAATATGGGGATTATTGTCCCCTTACCTTTAATTTATAATATATAAAACTGAGATCGTCATGATCTGAATAACACAACAGATCTGGACGACTACATCTTTTCTTTTTCATCCTACACTTCTTTTATACATCTTGTTCTTTTCTATTAAAGGATTATTTCAACTCTAATGATTGTGTTGCACCTGATGATGGTAATGATGATGATGATGATGGTGATGGTGATGGTGATGATGATGGTGCTTCACATTGTGGTTCATCGCAACCACAAGGTGTTTCGAGAGAAATATGGATCTAGTGGTGGCATTGCCTTTATTGAGGAGCAACATTTTGATAATGCCACTAAAGATTATGACCATGGGGCCCCCTAATTACGACCTCCTATCCACATAATTTGGTTTAATTAAATAAATGAAAACAAAGCCATAAGTTTTAGTTTACCTGCAACATTGATACCATGGAGGGATTGATTCTTTCATCTCTTCTCAATGATGGCATAATACTCCTTAGGTTGTCTAGGGATTGTTTCTCTGAAAGAAAACTTAAATTTTCTTATGGCTTTGTGTACCACCCATTATATCTTTCTTTTCCCCATCCATCACCTTCAATACTTTTATGATATGGTTATGTATCTTTGTTACCAAGCGTGCATTACCAAAAAATTGTTAATAAGGATAGTTTCTTCTATTCTCTTCCCAATTGGCTCGCTACTAACTCAACAATTTTATCACTTGTCTAGTAAGAGCATCCTCTTCCGGCCTTCCTTTTGTGCAACTAGCCTCAATAAAGACAAACCCCATTGGCCTTCCATAGTTTACTACATGAAATTTTAGCAAATCTTGGCTGATGATTTTTACATTTAAAACAAAATGTCAGAAACTTATAAGAAAATTTAACAACAACAAAATGCCTTCTCCCGACTAGTTGGTAATATAAATCATAATTTGCCATCCTAATCTGTCAAAAATATATCTTTGGCTAGGTTATGCATATTTCAATCTTTTTTGGTCAACTTCAACCAAGTCTTTTTTGGTCTTCCTCTTCTCGGCTTAGATTCTTCAATGTGTACCTCATCACACCTTCTCACAATCGTATCGTAAGTCTTCACATTACATGCCCAAATCATCCTAACCTACTATTTGTTATCTTATCTCCTATTTGAGTGACACTTATACATGCTCAAATGTGTTATTCCTAATCTTATATTTCCTAGTCTTCCCCACATATCCATCTCAATATTCTCATCTCAGTAATGCTCATCCTAGCAAGGTTTTAGGTTTTGGATTTCGTCCTGATATAAAACCGAGTTGTATCAGCCGGTATGATAGGACTCAGTCGATACGAACTGATACGAAGCCAAAACAATTAAAGAAATCAGAAAAAATTAAAAAATATATAAATTATTGTTTTCTTTAAAAATATGAGAAATGGAACGTTTAAACTAAGAAAGCAGAAATAATTTGCAATCTCAATGCGGGTGAACCTTAATTAATATTGTAGAAGCTTTATATTATCAGTGTATCACACACTGCAATATTGCATAATGCATATAAAGTATCATGATTCACAAGTATCGAAGATTGCTCAAGGAATGTCATAAACATAAATCAAATGAAATGAAAAAGAAAGCAATAATTTACATGGAAAATTTTGAAGAAAACTCACCCACATTAATGCATGAACAAAAACCCCTAAATCTTGGAGACTTCGCTTCGTTTCAAAGATTTCTACCACAAATCTTTGATTTTTATGCAATGGATGCTTAGATCTTAGCTTGCATGGGCAATGGAAGAGAGGATAGGAATTTTGAGCTCCAAGGAGCTAAAAATGAGGAAATAAGTGAAACAAAGGTATTGGCAGCAAGGAGAGGCTGCCACTGCTCTCACCTTAGTTACGACACGCCTAGGAGACATAAAACATTTTTTGCTCAACCATATTCACTGGCCTTATCTTATATCCATCTTCTCAAATCTTTTGGTGACGGTGTATGAAACATGATCTAGATTTACAAAAACGGAGTAAGTGCAACGGACATGCAGCTTGTTTCGCCGAAGATTCTTTCCCGGTATCTCAAAGTCAGAATGGAAAAAAATTTGTTCCAAATCGATAGCAAATCGTTCTAAATGGCGCAACCCCATTCAAACCTAACATATCACTAAACGAAACGCAAAAGGGCTTTGGTCAGTGATCCCCTAAATCAATGAGGGGACGAATTGGTTTTTGGAGGGAGTGAGAGGTGATTTCAGAGGGGGTTTTAGCTAATAAGATCATTGGTATCTTTAGGAATGGATCTCGATATTGTATGATGGAGGTGGGGAGCAACATCAGAGGTAAATATGTTACGGTGTCTTTAGGAGGAGGTAATAGAAGGAACAGTGTGATCTTTCCAAAAGGGAAGCAAGGATGGGATTGGAGAAAAGTGTATGGTGTAGCTTTTTGGAGTTTGGGTATTTGAGAAGAGAGGTCACCAGGTCCTGATTCAAATGAATTTTGGCAGAATCCTTTGGAGGATTCTGACAGAGAAAGGAATTATGTTCTAGGGTATGGAATATTTAGTTGGCTAGAAAAGTGAGAGTGGGTGGTTAAGGGGGATGGAGTATGCAGCAGCATTTATTATGGAAATGGGAGGGTAACTGTGACTTTTTGAAATCGTGTATAGTGGGAGAGGTAGAAGTGGTCATTCCCGACGGTCACGAATTCCTAACTTGGGAAAAAGGGCAATGGGGTATATATGTTGGGCTTCAACTAAAACCCATGGGGAAGACTAGTTTTCTTTTCTTCATTCCGATAAAGGAGGTGGCTATTCGGATAACACGCCAATCGGTGTGGTTTTTTGAAAGCATGAAGGTGACGGTTCAGAGGTGGTCGGAAGACAGGATGTATAGAATCATACGAAATCGGTCGAGAAATGTGAGAGAATTGTAGGGGTGCCGTTGAACATGTGGGATGAGGGCTTGTTTAGAGCATTGGGTGATTTTTGTGGCGGTTGCTCAAAACAGATGATGCAACGATGAGAGGGGAGGATCTGTAGAGTATAAGGCTGCTGGTTAAATGTCCTCAAGTGAAGGTATGGCAATAATTTGTTTGGTTGAAAAATAGCAGATCACGATTTGCATGCCCAATTTGGTGGGAGAGACGAACTGTCTGTGTGGATTCGAGTGCAGAGGCTCAAGATTTGGAGGATTTTGAGGCGTCGAGGCAACCAGTGAGAGAGAAATCTCGATAGTGAGCTAGGGAAGACGATGTACGAATACCATTACATTGAGACCCTTCAATCTCTCCTGATCGTAGGGACGAAAGGAATAGGAGGACAAACTCAAATTTGAGAACTGTTAGTGTTGGGAGCATGGAGAATGGAGTGGCCCAGTCCAATAGGCCGAGAAGGCAGACGCTAGGCCCGGTAAGAATTCATAACTAGTTATCTAATTCGAATCAAGAATGTGTCGAGACCTAGGCCAAATCCTCTGAATCAAGCAAGTATTTGATGGGGCCCGAAGGAAGACCCATATACAAGGGAAGCCCATCGAGGAGGTTACCAAGCCCAAGGAATACACAAGGTCGAATTCAACATGGTATATTTGATTATGTGGAACATAATCAGACCAGTACCCTAAAGGTAGATGAGGATGTGGGAAACGATGGTTCACAGGTAAGCACTCAGCAAGAAATTGAGTCAGCATTTTCCAATCCAATGACAGTGGAATTGTGTTTGAGAGATCTCTTATGATCAACGCCAACAGATATCTGGAGACGCTTCGATGGAGAGTTGGAATTGAGATGGGGGAAAGGTTGTTATTAGTTATCAACAGATACCTGCAGGATAAAGAATTTAACAGGTGTAATGGAAAGGAATCCGTATTATTGTGCCATAAGGAAGACCATTAAGTAGAACACTAATATCTGCATCCTCTTCTGATATCTCTTCATTTTCTTCTCTTTATACCCCTTCTTTACTCATGGGCGTGAAGGAGGGAAGTGTTGACAATAGTGGAGTTAAGCTAGAAGGGGTGTGTTCAAAGGAAGGATTATATAACCTAGTTTTAGAAGATTGCGAGTCTGATGCACAAAGGCAGGGTAGGAGTCGAAGAAAGGAGATTGAGAGAGACAATCTAGGTGTTGCTTCACGGGAGGGTTGGGAGGGGGGTAGGATTTTTTGAAGGTGAAGGAGTTCTACGAGAGACAAGCAAGAGGGTCGGAAGATGAGAAGAGATAGTTCAAGTCGAATCAGATTCAGAAGTGAACAAATGTGAGGATACAATGGGGAATCTCTGCCTCAGCCTAGTCGTGCCAAATAATCAACAGGAGATGACTCTCTTAGCAGTAATACAACCAGGGGTAAGATCACAAATAAAGGGAGGATATGTTGGATATCCAGCTAAGTCAAAACACAAGATGGGAGGAGACATATTTGGAGATGCTGCAGAGATGCAGACTTTGGAAGTGTCAGAATGGGTTATAAGTAAAATTATGGAGTTCAGCAGCTTCATAGGGGTATCTTGCAATGGGTTTGAGGATGAGGTCAAAGCTCTATTTGTGGAATTAGAACAACAGTTACGGCATATGGTGGCAAGTAGTGAAGATAGGAAATGCAAGAGGGAACTTCAGAAATTATCATGGTCATTGAGAGTAATAGTAAGTGGCTCATGTGGTAGATGATCTGCTAGAAGGCAGGGAAAAGTGGGCAAGGTTGGTTCCTCATGAAGATGAATATTGTGTCATGGAATGTCAGGGGGCTTAATAACAAGGATATGAGGGTGGTTATTAAGGCAGCAATAAGACTATGGAAACCGGATATGGTGTTTATTCAAGAATCTAAAATGGATATAGTGTCAGAGAAAATTATGGGGGAGACCTGGATAGAAAGGGTGATTGATTTTGTGTTTGTACCAGTGGTAGGTACAGCTGGAGGGATCGTGTTAGCATGGAAGAAAAAAATTCAGATTAGTCAGGAGTTATCAAGGGAGGTTCTCAATTTCTGGTGTGCTGCTTGAAGTGGAATCAGTAGCAGAACTTTTGTTCTTGATAATGTATGGGCCCAATGAAGATTCAACTTTAGCTGATTTATGGGAAGAACTAGATGAAGTGAGGAAGAGGGTTAATTTGCCTTGGGTAATAGGGGGACTTTAATATTATCAGATTTAGTTTGGAGAAAACAGGGAAAGGACGAAGAGGATCTGCAATGAAGGAGTTCAATGACTTTATACGTAGATGGGATTTGATAGATATTCCATTAAATGGGGGGAAATTTACATGGAGCAATCTAAGTTAGACAAATTCTTGATATCAAACGAATATGAGGTCAGTATTACTTCAGTCCAAGCGATGGTGTTACCAAAACCCATATCAGATTCATTCACCAGTTTTATTGGTGTGCACAAATACTTTTAATCGAGTCTCACCTTTCTGATTTGAAAATATGTGGTTAGTAGAAGCTAGTTTTGGGGAACAAGTGAAGAAATGGTAGCAGAGCTTTCAGGTTATACGAAAACCCAGTTATGTTTTCTGTAAGAAATTAAAAAGTTTGAAAGAGGAATTGAAGAAATGGAATAAAGAAACTTTTGGGAATATAGGAGAGAAGAAGAAAGGGATACAAGAAGATATTA
The DNA here is from genome assembly GCA_031762675.1 of Pachysandra terminalis. NCBI lineage: Eukaryota > Viridiplantae > Streptophyta > Magnoliopsida > Buxales > Buxaceae > Pachysandra > Pachysandra terminalis. The sequence goes on along the minus strand of JAUPMG010119983.1, from coordinate 2,188 downwards.
AGCGAATAGAAGAGGAGAAGGAAAGAGGATCTGTTCAGATCAATGACAAAATTACTAAAGAGAACCTTAAAAAGGAGTTTGCTAAAGTAGCGAAGATGGTGGAGATAAAGGAGGCAGAAGTCGTGAGTGACTTGTTTGAAGGAAGGGGACAAGAACACCAAGTTTTTTTCACAAAATGACAAATGATAGAAACAGGGTTAATACACTAAGGAGAATTGAGGTGGATGGGTGCGTGTTTGAAGAGGAGAATGACATCAAGAAAGCCGTGGAATACACTATCAAAATCTTTTGTCCAATTCAACTACAATTAGACCTTATTTGGCTGGGCTCGGGTTTGATGTAATATCTGATGAAGTTAGGGATGCCTTGGAGAGGCCTTTTTAGGAGTAGGAATGGGAGGCAATCAAGGATATGGATGGTAATAAAGCCCTTGATCCGGATAGTTTTACTGTGGCTTTTTATAAGAAGTGTTGGCCAATCATCAAGGAAGAATTTATGGGAGCGATGGAGGAGTTTTACAGCAACTTCACTTTTGAGAAAAGTGCTAATGCCACTTTTCGTTGTTGATACCTAAGAAGGAAGGGGCAGCGAGCTTCAAAGATTTCATGCCCATTAGCTTAGTCAGAAGATTCTATAAGGTTCAATTGAAGATTTTAGCAAATAGACTGCGACAAAGTTTACCTTTGATCATTTCTTAGGCTCAGAGCGCCTTCATGGGAGGTTGACAAATTCTGGATGAGGTACTCATTGCAAACGAGTGTGTGGATACCTTGAGCAGAAGTGGGGAAAGCTGGGTAAGTTATAAGCAGAATATGGAGAAACCATATGATCATGTTTGCTGGGATTTTCTCTGGTATCTCCTTAGAAGAATGGGGTTTGGTGCAAAATGGAGAAGTTTGATTAAGACGTGTATATGAACATCAAGTTTCTCAGTTATGGCGAATGGGGCAGCAGTGGGGTTCTTTAGGGCTGGTAGAGGCCTTCGGCAAGGGAATCCCCTATCCTCCTTTTTGTTCTTAATTATAGTAGAGGTGTTTTGTAGACTAATGCTGAAAGGAATTCAATTAGGCTTGTTGGAAGGAGTGCAGGTGGGGTAGATAGTCCGGAGATTACTCATCTTCAATTCGCGGATGATATCTTAATTTTTAGTAGAGCAGTACAAGAGCAAGCAATGGCATTGAGATGCATTTTATTATGCTTTGAGGCTGTGTTGGGGTTGAGAATTATTTTGAATAAAAGTGAATTATTCCAGGTTGGGGAGGGTGAAGGGAATTTTGATCATCTAAAGGAGATTTTGGGCTGTAAATTGGGTTCATTACCAATGACTTACTTAGGATACCTTTAGGGTCATCTTACAAACAAAAATCTATTTGCGAAAGGGTAGTTAAGAAATCAGAGAAAAAACTATCTGTATGGAGCTCAAAATATTTATCAAACGAGGGAAAGATGACATTGATTAAAAGCTCTTTGGCCCACTTGCCTACATATATTGCTGCTTAAAATTACTTCCATGGTGGCAAAGCGGTTGGAGAAAATCCGAAGAGACTTTTTTTGGAGTGGTAAAGGAGAAACTCACAAGTCATAAATAGCATTTGGTGAAATGGGAAGAGTTTTGCAAACCAAAGATTCATGGAGGATTGGGCATTAAAAGGCTGTCGGAATTTAATGCAGTACTCTTTAAGTAAATGGCTTTGGAGGCTTGGGAAGGAAAGGGAAATTATGGAAATGTGTGATAGCAGAAACATTTGGATGCAATTAAGGTGTTTGGTCTACCATTCCAATTCAGGGTTCTTATGGCACCAGTTTGTGGAACAATAGTTTAACATACTGGAATTGGAGACTGGACTGGTCCCGTCGGTTCTGGACCGGAGGTACAAACCGGGCCGGTCCGGATCTAGTACAGAAAGTAAAAAATTAAAAAATTAAAAAATTTTGACCGGTCTCTAGACCGGCAATACCTGCGGAACCGGTTGCCGGGCTGCCAGACCGCCAGTCCATAACCCTGCGATACAATTCTTTGTATCGCGAGTTGGAACCGAACCGGCCGGTACGGACAGGTATCGGCCGATCCATGAAACCATGTTATCACGTCCCGAACCCGTAACCCTGATTGATTCACACTGAAAAGTGTAGTTTTAAGTAGCATTTCTACCCCTTACCTCGCATATACTAGACCTTAGTTTCATGT
>JAUPMG010119972.1:0-11782 GCA_031762675.1 Pachysandra terminalis | reverse complement strand
CCCCCTCTCTCTCTCTCTCTCTCTCTCTTCAGTTAATTTGGGATTAATTGTTTGTTAAGGCTTAACTTGAAATCTTTACAAAATAGCTCAACAAGGTTAATAAAAAGGGAGAGATGGGTTTTGATTGGCTCTTGGTATATTGTTGTTGGTGTTGAATTGTTTGATTTTTGGGGATAAAGGAAGTGTACAAGTGGGGTTTTGGGTTTGTGATTGAGGGAAGGAAAGGTTGGTCTAAGTTGCATTTTTTGAAAAGATTGGGGAAAGTTGGCCGGCACGTTGTCTGAGACGACAATAATCTTTGGTTTTGCTTTAAGATAAGAGAAACAGAGAGAGAGAGAGAGAGAGAGAGAGAGAGAGAGAGAGAGAGAGAGAGAAATTTTGAAAGTAGGAGGGAGAGCGTGCAAGGGGGTTGTTCTCATCAACCCGAATTAACCCGGCCCAAACCTACCTGATATTGTAGTTTGGGTTGGGTTGAGTTTAGGGTTTTCCAAATAAAATCAGTTTGGTGTTTGGGTTTCATAGTTCGGGTTTGAAATTGGGTTGGGTTGGGTTTGGATTGACCTTCAAGGAGGTCGGTTTGGGGTTGGGTTGAGGCCAACCCAACCCAAACTGACCCAAGCTGCACCCCTGGCTGAGAGCATTGAGAGAAAACATATAATGTCGAGTTGGCCATCTTGCGCTAGTTAGCCTATTGAGAGATAACATGCGTTGAGAGCATTAATAGATAACATATAATGATGAGTTGGCCATCTCGAGGCGCTTGCTTCGAGTAGCCATCTTGGGTAGCATACTCGATGAACAAATATCAAGTAGTCATCGGGTTGCTAACTTGTTTCGAGTAGCCATCTTGGTAGCATACTCAATGAACAAATATCAAGTAGTCATCTTGGGTACTGCCTTGCTTCGAGTTTCTATCTTGCATAGTGTTAGAGATAGTGGGTGGCTCATATTCACTAGTCTCTAGATCTAAGTGGGAGAGACCCGAGGGGTTCCACAAGGCAGAGCGAAATGGAGTTAGTGGGTGCAAGGCGCTTCGTCCCCGTGGTAAAGTAAGGGTATATTGAGAAATTGTCTTATATATCGGGTATGAGAATAAGTAGGGGTGTCAATGGGTATCCGATATCTGACAAACCCGATAGAACCGAACCCGTTTAGAAGGATTCAGTTCCGGGTTTATAGACCCCGATCATAATAGGGTCTAGTTCTGGTTCTATAGAAGATAGACCCGTTAAGAATCGGGTCTATGCAGGTATACCCAACGGGTACCCGATAGAACCGAACCTGCTTTATAAACACTTAATTTATAATTAGATAATACATTAGTTAAATTTTTTATAATCAATTATAATATTAATTAATTAATTTAATCAAAACTAAACGAAAGTGAATCTACAAGTTTTTAATTTTTAAATGTCCATTTGTATTAGACACTAATTTTATGTTATGGATGGTGTGTAATATGTGTTGGTGTAAATATTTTATCTAAATTCAGATAAAACAAAGTTTTTGAAATAAGATCATTATTATGATAATGAAATAATATTAATATAACTCAAATAAATACTTTTAATTGATATACCTTTAAAATATGCTAACCATTTTATTGACATGCCCTGTAAGTACGAAAAAAAAATCCAAGTTTTCCCCTTTATAGCATTTGCAATCGTCCCTCATCTCCCTCTATATTTAAATTTGGAAAAAAAATAGCTTTTTGTGCTCTCCAATCGTTCTATACCCCCCTCTCCTTTATTTGGGGAATCTTAATTTCTTTTTCAAATTTAGAGAAAACTTTAAGGGCCCAAAACTTTTCAACCGTTCTATTCGAATAAAATTGAAATATAATATTTTCTTTTAATTTTTTTCTAATTCATTAAAAATGACTTTTAGGATAAAATTTATATTTTTAAAACATTTGAATTTTTTTTTTAGAGATAATTGAAGAACTCTTTTCCAAATTTGAGTTTATAATCAAACATACCTCAAATATGAAAACCTTTATAGGTGACGATTAGTGATTCTGTTATTACCGAGCCTTGTTAACAATAAAATCAACTCAAAATGGAACCCGAAAGATAAACGCTAACGTTAGACCATTCTCTTCTCCGTCTCTCCTCTCTTTCCCCCGGGGATTTGAGAAGCAAAAGAAACAATCTCCTTCTTTGGATTTTTGAAAACCCTCACGAACTCGAAAGCTTCTCGTTCGAATCTCCCCAAGTTTCCAGAGAAGATCTTTGGAGTCGCTTCGGCAGAACAAGAAGAAGAGAGGCTGCGTTAATCGTAGCGTTCCCGCTCTAGCTCTTTCGGCGGATTAATGGCGATTTCCGGCGTTCCAGAAACTGATAAACCACAGAAGTTGATGGCTATGGCTCGTGAAAGAGCGAAGCCTAGTCATAGTTTTTATTTGAATGATTTAAAATGGGGGAATCAAAGGATTCTACGATGTATGAAAGTGAATTCGAATGGCGAAATCTCTTCGGATGTTCGCAGATCATCAGCTTCTGAAGCAGAATCGGAGAGTTTAATCAGCATCCGAAGAGAAACTGAAGCGGAGACACTTACATCTTTGAACGGCTCGGGAAGCTTCAACAAACCACCCTTGCCGCCAACTGGAGTTTCTGGACGGAAGTCTAAGGCGGAGGGAGATGGAGGCAACGGGATTGAAGCGATCAGAGAAAAACTCATGTTTGATCTCCGAGCGGAAGCGGATAAGATGAAGGTTTCGATCCTTGAAGAAAGTGAAGGCGAAGAAGAACAATCGGCAGCGGCGGTGGCGGTGGTGGCGAGGCCTTGGAATCTTAGAAAGAGAAGAGCTGCTTGTAAGGCTCCGAATGAGATCGGAAGAGGAGGATCGTCAACTATTGAAGAGCGGAAAATCAGTTCTTCTCCTCTGCGAACTGAGAATCTCACAACAAAATCACTTCGGTTGAGAGGTTTAGCTGTGACGTCGGATTTGGAAAAGAAAGATACAACTGAGTTCTCAATCTCGCTTTCTCGAGAAGAGATTGAGGAAGATTTTATTGCGATGACGACGGGGACGAAGCCCTCCAGAAAGCCGAAGAAGAGAGCTAAGATAGTACAAAGTAATTTGGATGTAAGAAAATTTCTTCTTAATTTTTTTTTTCTTCATATTCTTAGTTTTGCTAAACAATTTTCTGTTCTTGTCTCTTGTACATGAATGTGTGTTCTGATATTGATTTGGTTACTAATTCTGTTTCAATTTCTTGAATATTATTTGCAGTCACTTTGTCCCGGTTTGTGGTTGTCTCACATAACACCAGATTCATACAAAGTTTCTGAAATTCCCGAATCGGGGAGGGTAAGTTACTGTGTGTTTATTTATCTTCCATAATCATTGGGAATTTATTTATTTTTCTTCTGTTTTTCATTTTGATAATGAGTTTTATTGTCTGTAATTCTTCAACTTGATAAACTTACTGGTCTCATTCATTGTTTCTGCAGAGATAGCACGGTTGCTAGAACTTTCAAGGTTTCTTCTTGCTGACCATTGGTACATTGTGACCTCAAGAATTGGTTCAACTTGCCATTTATGTAAAATTGTTTTTTTTAAAATGTTGGATTATTTAATAATCAATTGTGCAAGTTCCCTTTCTTTTAGATTTTAGATGCTAATTTCATTTATTAGCTTCAATTCCTTATTGATTCTTTCAAATTAGAAAATAATTTTGTTCAAGGGAAAAAAATAGGATGGAAGTCTTATTGCTAACTTAACTTGAATTCCTGAATGCATTCACAAAAATTTGTTCACAACAATGAATGTGGTTTAATGCTTACTTATTCATGAGATACTATTTGCTTTTCAAGTTCTGGAAATTCATCAATTTAAGGAATTTATGTTTAAAGTATATTGCCGTTGTTAAAGTATATACACGGGGCGAATCTAATTTACTATTTATTTATCCGTGAGGTTCATTATTTGCTTTTCAAGCTCAGGAAATTAGCAATTTAAGGAAATCATGTTTAAAGTATAGTGTCATCCTATTGTTACGATTAATCCACGCTGTACTGAAATGGGAGAGGCAAATATAGCTAGGAGGAAAAACTGTTCTCTTAAATTGACCATTCTGAAGTTTGTGTAAATTTATTCCGTCTCAACTTGTCATGAATAAGTGGCTATTCTGAAAAAAACTTGAAGCTACTCAGCTTTACCTGAATCTAGTGGCTATGTAAGTTCTGGACTTCTTTGTTTCATGAAATTTGATCATAATTTTTTGTCAGAAGTGGCTATCCTAAAACCATCTTCAGCTCAGCTCCTAACACTTCTTGTCAGGGAAAACTAAGCTGAAGCTGCACCTAGCAGAAATTTGAATTTCAGACAGTTGCACTGAAAACATAGAGCCATGATTAGTTTTTTATCATTGACATATGTTCTTTACAATTCAAGGTTATGGATTTCTGTGTGGCACTAAAACTAGGAGAGCCACTTTACCATGGTGTTTTGTCACCAATCAATGCTTATTAAGTTATGGTATTCTTTGTGGGTCATGCATCATCCCTTTAATTTCATTTTTCATTTCGGTCTAGAGCTTCATTAAGTTTTATAATTAGCCATGTTCAAGCAATAAGACAACAGCAATGCATATGTACTTTTGAACTATTTGATAATTGATATACATTGTTGTGCCGTTCTATAACAGCTTAAGCTTTTAGAGTAAATGGTTCTTAAAATGGTATCAGAGCGGGAGCTTGAGTGTTTGAATCCCGGGGGTATGTATTTGTGTCTTTGCCTCGGTGCCTGTGTTTCTCCCACGGATGTGTTGTTCCCGTGTAGGGGTGTGTGGTGTGTGTTTGCCTCGGTGCCCTGTGTTCTTACATGGATGTGTTGTTCCCGTGCAGATCTCGCACGCGTGGGGGGTGTTGAACCATTTGATATACATTGTTGTGCCGTTCTCTAACAGCTTATGCTTTTCGAGTAAGTGATTCTTAACATATAAACAGCCATACACAACTACAGAGAGGATCAGAAACACAGTAACATGTATCTACAAGAAATGCTAGGAACAACATATGAACAGAAAGGTGGGTGATCCTCCAGCCATACTTAAACTTCCATTTGGGTTAATATGGCAGAAAATCCAGAAACTATACAATAAGTATTAGATATACGAGTATTGGAAAAAAATAAGCACCCTTTACATGCTGTTCTATGAGTCCCAATCCAATCCCCCAAAACAGTCAAAATCAGTGTATTTAATTTTACTAAATTCAGAGTATTCGGGAATCCAGAAAGAAAAGTAAAGAAAAAGTATTGTCTATCAACTTTTGAGCTCCTTTCTCCTGTCCCTTTAAATATTCTCTGATTCCTTTCGCACCAAACAGTCCATGAAATAGCTGCTGGACATAAATTCCATAAAATGACACTCTTTTTCCTTTCCCTTTTCTTCTTTCTCCATCCCCAACCATTAAGAGCCTTCTCAAACTCATGATGCAGGACCCAATTCAACCTGAATTTGATGATAAAGAAATACTAGATCCTTCTGGTCATATCATAATTAACAAGTAAGTGAGACACCGATTCATCCTCCTTTTTGCACAAGCAGCACCTATAGGTTATGGCCCACCCTTTCTGTTTGAGATTATCTTCCATGAGAATCTTATTCAGAACTGCTGTCCATAAGAAGAACGAAACTTTTGTTGCTACTCCCGGGTTCCAAATCAGCTTCCTAGGGCCCTCCCACCTTACTTCCTCCTCCAAAGAGTGATACATTGATTACACCGTGAAGGAACCTTCATCTGTTCACCTCCAAACTCTTAGATCCTGTCCCTCGCTCTCTTTTGTTTTATATAATTCCTCCATTAAGTTTGATACTTATTCTACTTTCCAATCAAATACCTCTCTTCTTAATTTTATTTCCCATCTCCTTCCTAAACTCTCATTAATTAAAAAATTCTTCACCTAAGCATTTAGATTTGATGCGATTGCTGCCACTTCTGGAAACTCTTGGATTAGAGGTGCATCTCCACTCCACGCATCCTTCCAAAACTAAATTCTAACCCCCTCACCTACTCTACCCCTCATCCCTCTCTCAAACATCTCCAAAGCCGAACTTATGGCTTTTTAAAGCCCCACCCCATGTGACAACCTACATTTCTTAGTAATCCATCCCCCTTCCTCCACCCTATATTTATCACCCACTAACTCCCTCCATAATCTTTCCTCATCCTCCCAGAACCTCCACAACCATTTTTGATAGAGGAGCCAAATTAAATTTCGTTAGGCTTCTCAGCCCCATTGAGACCACTTTACTAACGAGAACTTGTAATTCTCCTCGTTTCCATGCCATAAAAAGTCCCTTTGAAACTTCTCAAGTTTCCTAGCCACAGATGTTGGAATCTTTAGGATGGGCATATAGTATGTTGGTAAGTTTTCCATCAAACTCTTGATAAGAATCAATTTTCCTCCTTTCTACAAATATCTAGCCTACCAAGTGGCCAGCTTTCTCGCCGATCTTTCCACCACCTTATTCCACACCCCTTTAGCCTTATAGGTTGCTCCCAAGGGTAGTCCTAAATACTTTGTAGGTAGCGACCCTATTTTACTTCCCATCCATTTCACCAACTGGTTCAAATTATAAACATCGCCTACCCCCAAAATTTCAGATTTTGTCAAGTTAATATGTAATCCCGACACCGCTTTAAAACACAACAACACACACCTTAGAGCCTTTATATCAGATTGCTTGTCCCTACAGAAAATCAGCATGTCATCGGTGAATTGAAGATGAGAAATACAAGCCGTTGTCTCCTTCACCTTCACTTCTTTTAACAAACCTAACTATTCTGTTCTCTTTATCATCTTGCCCAGACATTGAACCACCATGATAAATAAAAAGGGGGAGAGTGGGTCTCCTTGTTTAATGCCTTTGTATATCTTAAAAAAACCCATCGCAGTTCACCAGAACTGATAAAGAGACCGTCGATATACAATAATAAACCCATTTAATCCATTTCACTCCAAAACCCATTCTTCTCATGACATAACTCAAGAACTCCTAACTCACATGGCCGTAAGCCTTTTCCATATCCACCTTGCAAATGCGTGCACTCTTCCTCTCCTTTAAGACTGAATCTATACATTCATTAGCAATGAGAACCCCGCCCAAAATCTGCCTACCTCCCACAAATGCACTTTTTGTCTTGGATATCACCCTCCCCACCACTTTCTTCAATCTATTAGTGGGCACCTTTGCAATTATCTTATAGAGACTTCCCACTGAACTGATTGGATGAAAATCCTTAATATCTACCTCCCCTTCTTTCTTTAGGATGAGCACTGGGAAAGTCGCATTAGCGCTTCTTTCAAAACTTCCTTCCACAAAGAATTCTATTAAAACCTTCATGACGTCCTCCCTTCACCGCCTCCCAACATTTTTTGTAAAAAACCTTGGTAAACCCGTCTGGTCCTAGTGCCTTGTCTCCATTCATTTCCTGGATGACCTCCCACACCTCTTCTTTGGAAAACTCCTTCTCTAAGTCCTCCCCCTCAAAAGAGGATAACCTATCGAATTCCATTCCTTCCAATGCTGACCTATATCTAGCTTCCTCAAAGAAGAGCGATTTATAGTATTCTTCTATTGCTTTCACGATTTTTGTCTTTTCATTCCACACCACCCCATCCACTTCTATCCTCTTTATGGTGTTAATCCTATTCCTTGCATTTGCCATTTTATGAAAAACTGTGTTCTTATCACCTTCCTTCAGCCATACTGCACTAGACTTTTGTCTCAAACTAATCTCCTCCATCCTTGCCACCCTAAAGAGCTCATTTTTGTGATCTTCCCTCTCCACCCTCTCCATCCTACCCATTTCTCCCTTACATTTCAACTCATCCAACTGCTTGATTTTGTCAACGTCCTCAACTCCCCTTTTAACATCTCAAGTTTTCTGCAAAAAACATAGCTTAGCAATCCATGAACCTCAAAACTCTTCCACCATCCCTCCACCAGTTCAACAAAGTTATCTTCCTCCAGCCACATATTTTCAAACCTAAACGGACACTTTCTAGAGAACTTCTCTTCACTTATCAGCATGATAGGGATGTGATCTGAAGTTGATCTTGGTAATGCAATGGCTTGTACATTTCTATAAGCTTCCTCCCATTCGGGTGACATTAGAAATCTGTCAAACTTTGAACAGATTAGCAATCCATGAACCTCAAACTCTTCCACCATCCCTCCACCAGTTCCACAAAGTTGTCTTCCTCCAGCCACATATTTTCAAACCTAAACAGACACCTTCTAGAGAACTTCTCTTCACTTATCAGCATGATAGGGATGTCATCTGAAGTTGATCTCGGTAATGCAATGGCTTGTACATTTCTATAAGCTTCCTCCCATTCGGGTGACATTAAAAATCTGTCCAACTTTGAACAGATCAGAACCTCCTGATTGTTTGTCCATGTGAACTTTAAAACATTCCTATCAATAAAGTCCGTGAAACATTGCATGTGACAAGTCAATCTAGTGCATCCCATCCTTTCTGAACAGAATTCTATAATGTTAAAACCTCTTTCAATGATCCATGGTAAATCCCACCCTCTATTGTGATTCTCCAACTCTGTCCACACATTCTGTGATAGAGAATGATCATTGGAGCCATAAACTGCAGATATCATTCTCTGGCCTCTCCCATTGTTGCCCTTCACTGCTAATACAACAGAGATAGAAAAGTTCCCTGCAACTGAATGAATCAGATCGAATGTGTGTTCCTTCCATGCCAACAAAATACCACCCAATGCCCATGCTACTGGTTTGTATACCCACCCCTACATTCTTTATTCCCCAAATTTGTAACATCAACTCCTTATTCACCTTGTCCATTTTTGTTTCTCGCGGCATTACTATGTCTGGTTTCCGCTCCTCCATTTTTGGATAAGTTGTTGTAAGCCAAATTGTGTTGACATGCACAATTCTACCACAGGAGGAGCCAGCCTTTTGATTCTGCAAAGAGCCTCATGTAGTCCTCCATTTTAGCTAGCATATTTATACTCTGACAAAAGTTGCATGTATATCACTCAAGTAATCAAGTTCAATGAAGGCCCAATGCATGTAGATGATGTGGTTAGACTTCATCTCCACATCATACCTTCTCTGTGCAACCAACATAAGGAGTGCTTGAGAGTTGAGATCCTTGACATAGAAGATGATTGTATCTATTCATCTCCGCTTCAATCATTCATCTACTATGACTGCTTCTCAGCTAGATTCTTTTCTGTGTCTTGTGGAGTGTACTGTTGTGCATGAATAATTTGAGCACTGAATTCAAAACTTCTGAACCAAATGTTCCAACTTCTTCAAGTCCAAGTTTAGAAGAGGGGTAAGCTCATGTACTAGGGGGTTTGGATGGCGACACTTTGGGTTTTGTGGGGGGAATGGAACGCCAAGATTTTTGAGAACATGCGTAGGTCCATTGATGGTCCCAACAAACATGGTCATATGCTTTCTCCAAGTCAACTATACATTATAAGCCCTATTGACCCCCACGCCTCATGGAATCGATACATTCATTTGCTACAAGAACTTCGTCTGTAATCTGTCTACCCCCAAAAATCGCGTTCTGATTTGGAGAAATAATTGATGGAAGAATCCTTTTCAGCCTATTTACCAGTTTTGATAGTATCTTATACAAACTCCCCACAAGGCTTATAGGTCCAAAGTCTTTTAAATCTACCACCCCTCCTTCGGAATTAGAGTGATAATGGTCAAATTGACACTCCTCTCAAGATTAGCCTATGAATGAAATTCGACCATCACCTTCATAAAATCCTCTTTCACTATATTTCAATACTTCTTATAGAATGCAATAGTGAAGCCATCAGGCCCAGGTGCTTTATCATCATTCATTTCATTTATTACCCCATAAACTTCCTCCTCTCCAAATGGAATCTCCAACTCGTCACTATCCTGAAGCTCTAATTGATCAAATACCACACCATCCATTTTTCAGCCTGATATCATGGATATGCAAATCTTCATCCATCTTCTCCAACGCACCCAAAATCGATCCTACCCATCATATACAACAGACAATCCCAGCAAGCATGGTCATACGCCTTCTCCAAGTCGACTTTACATATTCAGCCCGATTGACCCCCACACCGTATGGAATCGATACATTCATTTGCTACAAGAAATCCGTCTGTAATCTGTCTTCCCCCAGTGAAAGCGTTCTGATTCGGAGAAATAATTGATAGAAGAATCCTTTTCAGCCTATTTGCCAATAGTTTTGATATTATCTTATACAAACTCCCCACAAGGCTTATAGGTCCAAAGGCTTTTAAATCTACCACCCCTCCTTAGGAATTAGAGTGATAAAGGTCAAATTTGACACTCTTCGCAAGATTAGCCGATGAATGAAAGTCGACCATCACCTTCATAAGATCCTCTTTCACTATATTCGAACACTTCTTATAGAATGCAACAGTGAAGTAATCAGGCCCAGGTGCTTTATCACCATTCATTTCATTTATTAACCCCCCAAACTTCCTCCTCTCCAAATGGAATCTCCAACTCATCACTATCCCGAAGCTCTAATTGATCAACAGTTCTCTTACTTGCACCTTTCTCTTCTACAGATTTACCTTCCATCTCCAACTTACGAAAAGAATTCACCAGACTTCACATTTCAACAGCCATTTAAACTCTCTCTTCTATTCTTCCCTTTCAGCTAGTTTAATGATATTCACTGGCTTCACCTCCTCTAAGCAATCTAATCTCTTCATATTATCCAACAACTCCTTTTTCGCATGAACTCTTTTATATGCGAAGATACTTTTCCACCTCTAGACTTTTCTGATGCGACGTAATATTAAAGTCACCTCCTATACACCAAGGAATCTCCCATTTCCTAAAATCATGCTCCAACTCATCCCACATTCTTCCTACCACCTGTTTGTCATTCGGCCCATACACTGCTAATAGAAACCAAGACACCCCACTATCTTTACATCTTAGTACTTCTGAAACAGAAAACTGACCTGCTTCCTGAGCTACTAACTCTCCTACAGATTTCTTCCACCCTAGAAAAATCCCACCTGCCACCCCATTTGCTGGTAAATAAATAAATTCCATCTCCCTCACTGCCCATATTTCCAGGGCCAGACTGCTTGTAATTCTCTCCATTTTTGTTTCTTGTAGCATTACTATATCTGGTTTCCATAGCTCCAAGGCTGCCCTTATTACGTTTCTCTTCTCTTTTGCAGGGCCTCACAATCCAAGATATATTTTTAGCTTCATATTGTTCGATGATAACCCCCTTTCCCATTCTTCCTCCCTCCCGATCTTCCCACTGAGTTATTATCTGGCTCCTTTAAAGACCATGAAAGTGTATTTGACTCCAGTTGGCACTTTTTGTTTCCTCTCATAGTATTTCTGTGCTGCTGTTCAATTGCTGTGAACAACAATTTAATCTCTTCTTCAAAACCATGATACGATAAGCCAACGAATTCCCCAAAACCCATGACCTTATTCAAAACACATTTTGATATCTCAGACCTAAACTCTATATGATTCTCCTTAACCAATTCTAATAGTTTCTCCTGATTGGAACCCATAGCTGTTCTCCTTGATTCCATTTCCTTTGGGATCCCCGAATCTGGATCGATATAAAGTTATAAACTATTGGATCCATACTTGACACTTCCTCCTCGTCCCATGTCTCTACCATAATCAACGTTTTGTCCTCCTCGTGAGCCTTCAGGGTAGGGTCCCATCTTCCTCTGAAAAAGATTACCTTCACCTTCATAACTACTCGCTCTATCTTTAGC
>JAUPMG010119961.1:0-11782 GCA_031762675.1 Pachysandra terminalis | reverse complement strand
AGGTTGACCTCGTAGATACGTAATTACCTATCTCTTGGAGGACGTATCACTCTTATTCAAGCTTCCTTGTGTGATTTACCTACGTATTATATGTCCCTGTTTCATGCTCCCAAGTCAGTAATTAATAGAGTGGAAAAACTTCAAAGAGATTTCCTCTGGGAGGGTGGGGGAGGTAAGAAAGATCATCTTGTGAACTAGTCCGATGCTTATAAAAGAAAAGATGATGGTGGTCTTAACTTGGGTAATCTTGAATCGCGGAATAAGGTGTTCCTGGGAAAATGGTTATGGAGATTCAGTACTGAGAAAACGGTTTTGTGGAGATTGGTCATTGCAAGCCTATTTGATGCTTATCCCAATGGGTGGGATGTCAACCCCATAGCTCAATTTAACCAGTGTAGTGCTTGGACATGTATCACCTCTCTTTTTCATGATTTTTCTAACAAAGTTAAATTCTCTGTGGGATCAGGTAAGTCTATCGCTTTTGGTCTGATGTCTGGTGGGGAGAAAGCACTTTAGCTTCTTGATTCCCTAGAGTTTATCAATTAGTTCTTTGTAAGAATTCTCTCGTTGCTGATGTTCTGTATTGGTCTCTTTCGGGTCTCTCTTGGAATTTTCCTCTTCGTAGGGATCCGAGGTCAACGGAGATTGATGAGCTAGGTAATGTGATAAATCTTCTCAAGAATGTTATCATCGATGAGGTATCTTTCGATTCTCGTGTTTGGTGTTTAGACCTTAGTGGCAATTTCTCTTGCAAATCATTTTTTGATTCCATTCGAAAGTGTTCTCCTACTCCCTTGTCTCCTTTCCCCGTCAATCGCCTTTGGGGGTCTAAAGTTCCTCTTAAATTAGAGCATTCGTCTGGACTATTTTGCTTAATCGTATTAACACTATAGATAACCTTCAGAGAAGGAGACCGTATATGGCCTTGTCCCCTCAATTTTGTGTGATGCGTAGACATAATGCTGAATCTGTTGATCATCTTTTCCTTTCTTGCAAATATGCAGCAAAAGTGTGGGACTATTTCCTTAAGGGAGTCGGTGTGGTTTGAGCGCCCCCAGAACACGTGAGGGACCTCTTTGATCAATGGGGATTCTCGGTTTTGGGGAAAAAAGGCCAGATTTTTTTCAGGGGCCTCTTTTTCTGCATTCTGTGGCACATTTGGGGCAAGAGAAACTCTAGGATTTTTGAGGATTCTTGGAGTTCATATCGTATTATCGACCTGATCATTGGAAATACGGTCGATTGGTGTAGAGTCCTTCCAGAATTTCAGAACGTTTCCTCGTCAGACTTTATTCGATGTTGGGAGACCATCATTACCATGTAGGCTCTTTCTGTATCTAGTTTTATTTTCCTCTTGCTTTTCTTATCTTTGTACTATTGCTTTTTGTACTGCTGGTTCTTTACCTTGGGGAATTGGCTATTATTTTTTCTTGTTTCTGTATATCCCCTTCTTTTTATAAAATCCTTCGTTATTGATCAAAAAAAAAAAAAAAATTTAAATATTGATAAAGTATATATCAATTTTGATAATGATGGAGGATTGTTGGATGTTTTCAAAATGATTTACTCTGATTTGGTTTTTTGTTCAAAGTTTCAGTTTTTGGAGTCTCTTTTGTTTTACATTGGATAACTACAAGAAATGTAAAGGCTTTAAATAAAATGAGCTCCCTAAAGTTTGTATTTAAAAGAAAAGGAAATTATTAAGTGCATCACACTTGGGTCGATGGTGAAGCACCACAAAGCACGCGCATGTGAAAGGGCGCTTGGGGCGTAATGAGCGCACTTTTTATTTTTTTGATAAGTCATGGATATATATAAAAAGAAGAAGAATGTACAGAAGCCACTGTAGAGAAGACCTCTACCGTAAGCACCAAAAACAACAAAAAAGGACCAGGAGTCCGAAATAAGAACACAACACAAGAGCACCCGCACACAAACAAAACACTAAAAATCAAAGCATGACCGACTCCAGTCCCCTGATACCAAAGTGACCCTACTAGCACCTCTCCTCGCAAGGTCAACCACCAGTTGATCAGTCACCCTAGGAGCCGCAAGGAACGAGAAAGGCCGCCCACTAACCAAAGACACAGCCAACCGAACCAAATGAATGACCCTCCAACTGAGCCTCACCAACCAATCAACAATAAGGGAAGAGCCGCACACAATCCCAATATCCAGGAAACCCTGAGCTCTACCAACCTCAACCCAGCCGCAAGAGCAACCAGCTCCCTCCGCACGACCTCAGAAGACGTCGCCAGACCAGAAAACACAAAAATAGGTCTATTGTCCTGATCCCGGAACACACCTTCAACCCCTGAAGATCCGGTCATGGCAGGACAAAAAGGAGCAAAAGACAGCTTCACCCAACCGGTCAGAAGGGGGACTGGAAGCAACAGGCGGACCAGAGGCAAATTGGCGAAAGAAAAGATCGAATACCACTCACGCACTATATCAGTCGTAGACATGCCGGAGAACTGACCCCGAACCGAGGCCCAGGAGGCGACAGAAGACAAAATCCCCTCAATAACACGCGAATGAAGATGCCACATCCTGAAAAATCCTCTGGTTCTGCTCCTCCACACAAACCACAACACAGCCTGAAAAACCATCAAAAACAAACTCCTTCCCCTATTAGCAAGACCCGAAAAACTCCACCACTGAAGAAGTTAACAAATACTCCCTGGAAACATCCACACTCTCCCGATCGAGCGAATGAAAAAGCCCCAGATCTCTAAAACGAAAGAACAATGAATGAAGATATGATCCGGAGACTCCTCCGCAGCTCTGCACAAGAAACACATGTTAGGAGAAAGGGCCATAAACCTTCTCCTACGTTGGAGCATATCCGCAGTATTAATCCTATAGAGTAAAGCAGTCCAATTGAATGTTTAGATTCTAGGCGGGACAGGCGGGAACCACAAGGAGCTAATCGGGAAGGAAATCAGAGGCCCACCCCGATCTGGACGAAATTGACTAAAGAAAGAACGACACAAGAAAACACCTGCGGGATCAGGAGTCTAGATCCTCCTATCCGCCCGACTAGAATCAATAAATACCTCCCCGACCGCCTCGAACAAAGAACACAACTCAATACAATCCGCCTCCCTAGCAACTCTACGAAGAGGGAGGTTCCAGACCAGACTCATACAACGAGAGTACCTCACACACCAAGGAGGACTAACACCTAGCGATCCTATAGATCCTCGGAAAACGAGAGCATAAAGGCTCAACCCCAATCCAAAGATCCTTCCAAAAAAACACAGACGAGCCATCACCAACGGACCAACGAACCAAGGTCAAGGAAGGGGCCAAAGCAAAAATGTACTTCCATGGACTCGCCGCTTAAATCCTCGCCGACAGACTCATATCCCTGCCATTCTACTGAACAACATACTATAATTTTGCACCACAGATGCTCCCGCTCGATGTTGAACCGCCACAACCACTTGGCAAGAAGATAAGGGTTTCTGACCAAAGTGTTTCCCAGGTTTAAGCCTCCCTTTTCCATCTCTAGACAAACAGTATCCCATCTAACCAAATGATCGTTCTTTCCGCCACTTCCCTCCCACAAAAACGTCCGATGAACTTTCTCGATATGAGAAGACACCGTCCTAGGTACACGGAAATAGGGAGATTGGCCAATGAGGCCTGAATAAGGGTGATTCTGCCTCCCAAATACTGCTCCTTCCACGCTGCAACCCGTTTCTCAATCCTTTTAACCACCGGATCCCAGAAGGCTAAGGACCTAGGATTACCACCCAACGGCTGACCTAGATAAGACATAGGCCACACACCGATACCACACCCAAAAACTCTGGCACACTCAGCCAACACCGCATCCTCAAGATGAATCCCTGAGATAGTCGACTTCTCCAAATTAACCTTCAACCCTGAGACCATCTCGAAACATCTCAAGACACTTTTGACTCCCCGAACCTTGGACGTCTCAACCTCAATAAAAATAATAGTATCGTCAGCAAACCGGAGATGAGAAACCCTGACCTCCTCCCTACCCACCCGAAAACCTCTAATACAACCCCTCTACTCAGCAATCTCCATAAACCAACTCATAACGTCCCCCACTAAAGAAAACAGGAACAGAGATAAAGGATCGCCTTATCTAAGACCCCTCGAAGAAGATAACAAACCATGCACGCCCCCATTCACAAGAAAAGAAAACCCAACGTTCCTAAGACAACCCGCTATCCACCTACGCCACCGCATACCAAAGCCTTTCCATTCTAAATATGATATAAGAAATCTCATTCAACCCTATCATACGCCTTCTCCATATCAACCTTAATAACCAAACCGGGAACACCAACTCTAAAGCGCTCCTCAACATACTCCGTAACCACCAAAATAACATTAATAATCTTTTTCTCCTTCACGAAACCACTTTGTTGCTGAGAAACCAAAATTGACATTGCATCTCTTAATCTGACAGATAGAACTTTAGCAATAATCTTGTACAAGCTCGTAATAAAACTAATGGGACGATAATCTTTGATCTCTTCAGCCCCGGGCTTCTTAGGAATCAACACCAAAAAAATCGAGTTAGTTGCCTTATGAATAATCCTGCTACCAAAAAATTCCTTAAACACCTTCATGAAGTCAAACTTTATCACATCCCAATTACTTTGGTAAAAACTGATTGTAAAACCATCAGGCCTAAGAGCCTTATCTCCCGCCAACTCCCATACAGCCTCCTTGACCTCCTCTTCCTCAAAATCTCTCTCCATCCACGCCCTTTACCTGTCCCCCAAGTACCTCACACTTCTACCAATCAATTTAAAATCAAAAACTTTCTCCGATTTATACAATGTAGAATAGAATCTAGACAACGCACCAATAATGTCCTCAAACGACTCAACATACTCGTCACCAACTTTAATAAGCACCAAATCATTATTGCCTCTTCTTCCATTGGCAACTTTATGAAAAAACCTGGTATTACCATCCCCCTCCTTTAACCAGGACACCCTAGATTTTTGTTTCCAATTAATTTCTTCTAGCTTCTGTTGAACCATTTGATATACATTGTTGTGCCGTTCTTTAACAGCTTGAGCTTTTAGAGTAATTGGTGTTTAACATGGTATAAGAGCAGGAGGTCAAGTGATCAAATCCCGGGGGTTGAAGTTGTTTGCCTCGGTGCCCTATATTCTCCCACGGATGTATTGTTCCTGTGAGGAGCCCACAAGTGCGGGAGGGTATTGAACCATTTGATATATTGTGCCATTCTTTAACAGCTTGAGCTTTTAGAGTAATTGGTGTTTAACAGCTTCAAAATCCCTACTAACTCCACCTTGTTAGATTTCCTCTCCTCCAACTCACTACTAGACAAAACCCTCTCCCCCTCTCCCATGTTAATCGCCTCAATTCTATCCAAAAGGCTATTTTTCTTCCATCGAATGTCTCCAAACACTTACTTATTCCACACCCTTAGTTTTTTCCTTTAACAACCTCAAGGCCCTCATAAATTTATACCCCTCCCACCCTTGACTAACCCCCGAGCACATACTACTGAATGGGTATCTAAAAGTTTGGGTGAGAAAGCCATATGTTTTCAAACCTGAAAGGAGACGGACCACGCGAACAGATAGACTTAGAAACCTAAATGAGCCAATGATCCGAAATAGTCCTAGTCAACACCCACTGGTTGATCATAGGAAAATGGGCATCCCAATCCACCGAAGCCAAAAAACGATCAAGGAGGCAGCAAACCGCCTGAGTTTGTTCGTTTGTCCAAGTGAAATTCCCCCGGCAAAGGATAATCCACCAAGTCGCACTCCCTAAGAATAGACGACAACTTCCTCATACTTCTAGTAACCCGGACAACCCCCCACTTTTCTCACTGGCGAACCGGGTCACATTTAAAATCCCCTATCAAACACCAAGCACCGGGATAAAGAGCTCAAAGCTGATGAATCTCAACCCAAAACACCGACCTATCCCTACCTCTATTCGGCCCATAGACCGCGTAGAGGGCCCACTCAAAATTATCCACACAACTCTTGAACTTTAAGGACAGAATAAGTCCCTCTAAAAACCTGTCTGCCAGAGACCGACTCCACGTCCCACACAACTAAGATGCCCCCGGACCCCCTATCGACGGCAAAAACTCTCAATAACAGTTCCTAACTATCCACAAACTTCTAATCAACCTGTCGCTAACAACCTCTTTCTTAGTCTCAACCACTACCATTATATCCGGTCTAGCCCTGAGACACAAATCCTTAACAGCCCTCTTTTGCTCCACCCTACCAAGACCCCTAATGTTCCAACTAATGATTTTCATTGGTACCACTGACTCCACCCGATTGTAAAGTTCTAAAACAATTAACTGCATCCCGGATAGCCACCACGCTACCATCCTTACCATGCACTTGGTCGATAACAAACAATGCAAACTGTGCAACTCCCTCCCACTCACCATCCTCACCACCACCTGTAATCGAAACAACAGGGACTGCCGACCCAACATCCACCTCGACATCTTCGAAATGACCCAACTCCCAATCCACTTCTCTCCACTAAGACTTTACCGCACTCTACCCCCACCCCTGCCACCCCAGCAAAAGCATAAGCCTGGGAAATAATCTGGTCAGAATCAGAAAGCTCATCCAGTCTAGGATTAAGTGACAATTCAACGCAAACAGGCTCACCAATGGCTGGATAGGATGGGCCAGGAAGAGAGGAGTAAGGATGAGAACTATTTTTAAAACCACACCCCGCACCAAGAAGAGAAAAGCGTTCGTCAAAGTCCCGCTTATTATCTGGATTCAAACACTTAGAACGCACCCCACGAGAAGACATGGACTGGGTACCCAACTACACACATTTGCTTCCTGCCATTGCCACAGATTTGTCCTTAGCCACCAGCGCATCGAATTCATCTCCCTCAACCTCAACCATGCCATTTTTCACGCCCCTAACAGACTGATTTTTCCGCGAATAAAACTGCGGAACAAGTCTAAAGCACGACACTAACGCCTCCCTAACGTCTGCCTCTCCTCCACTATCTTTGCCACCTCCCTGTCAACCCCATCATCGCCATGAATCCCCACAGATGATTTCTCCACGGAAGCTACACGATCGGCAATACCCATAAGCTTGTTGTAAACAGGTTAAACTGTTCAATAACTTGGTGTTTAAAAAGATCCAAAGCCTTGGAAGAAGAAAGGCTAATTTGATCCAATTTTCTCCAAAATCGGCCTGAGATCAAAATGGCCCTGAACCAAAACTGGGCTGACCAAGCCCACCCCAACGCCATGTGCTGATCCGCAGCCCGACGACGCAGCAGGCAACACAATGGACATAAGTCACATAACCGGCCCACCCTCACCTATAGAGCCTTCAGTCCGCCTCTCCTTGGCACATCGAGATGGTCCCACAGAAACAAGCCCAACATTCGGGGTCTCACTAATGCCCAGCTCATAGGATCCTTCCCCAAAACGCTCGATCAAAAGCTATTTATAATCCCCTTTATCGATAAGAATTTCAAATCATGCACTGTGGTCGAACAGCCAAAGCGAACGTGGAATGCGACACGCCCGTTGTTCCCCAACAGCAACACGCATCTGAGATGAAAACAGTGACTGATCATTAACAGCGATGGGCTTGAAACCCCCAAAAAGATCACCAATGGTGTGAAGCAGCGACACTGATCGGAGATGCTCTGGAACCCCAGAAAATTCCAAAACCCACCCCTCCTCACAAGCTGGACCCACAACGTCCAGGGAAGGATTACGCCATGACGGATATAATGGCAGGAAAATTTCAATCTTAATGGGGCTACCAGGTGAGATAATCTCACATCACGGAGTAGAAGCACCAATCGAATCACCGCTCTGCCCGCCGCTAAGAACCTGAGTACAAGCTTCAAACACAAATAGCCAAGAACCCTCCACCGGAGGGAAGAAGAGAACTCTTTCCCTCGCGGAATAGGCAATCACTGAAACAACCAACACATCACCCCGTCTATTTCGACGCCGTTCGACTGAGAGGACCTGCCGGCCACCGCGACGGGAACCCAACACCCCTGTAATTCTTCGGAAAAGCCCGGTTCTCTTTGTCTTCGAGCTTTCATTCCTCAATCCACTGATTCGTTCCTTCATATAAAAACGATGCTTCCTTGGCCGTGTAGAACATGGATTAGCATTATGTCATTCCTACAAGTGATCCCCCATCCAGGATTGGAAGAAGTGCTATATGAGGACTTCGAGAGAAAATCAAATATGTTTCTTTCCACTCCTCGTGAGTCACTCCCTATATTGTCCTGGTTTGCCCTGAGACCTTCACCAATCTACCCAGCCACAATATTTCCTCCCGTGACAACCAAATCCAAAAGCCCCCTTTGTATCTCGCTTCAACCACTCTCACAAAATTACATTTCTGAAATCTCTTAACAGCAAAAGTAAACAATTTCTGCTCCACCCTCATTCTGATCTTGCCATTCTCGCCACACTCTGGACCATAGCTATCGGACACGACATTGCGCTTCAACAAAGCCCCACGGTAGCTAAGCTGGGGAGCGGAATCACAAGACGACCCACGACTAGCCGGAGGAACGTGTGAAATATCCACCGAATTGAAGGTTTTGATCACGTCGTCCACAGAGTCCAACTTCCAGCAGCTCCCCCACCACCTTCTGAATCTCAGTATCACGCCAAAGAGTCCTCACCGTGCATCTCCTCCCCACTTAGCGAACCATTGAAACACTCACCACCATCGTTCATCTCACCGCCGTTCATCTCAACTAGATCTGAAAAACAGGGACTCCATCAAGCCCACTCATAATGATGGATTCAATGGATAGTAAGCAAGGGAGCATATCTGGACTGTAATCATTAGAACACAAAAGTGAAAAGGACGAAGTCCTCCAAACAAAGGAACCGCTACTAGTTTAGGAGAGGGCACTTTGCACTTCACCCGCTGCGTCGTGAGGTGTAGGAGCCTTTTCTTTTAGAGTGTTGCCCGGTCGAATCGGATCGATTGGTTTGGTTTGATGGTTCAAACCACTCTTTGATCGAGTTGATTTTCCGGTTAGGCACACCTAATGGATCCGAATGATTTGGTCCGTCAGATGGCACACTATATCGTGCTCATACGATCGGGACCATCTGATCAAAGTTGCACCTGATCAAAAAAGTGTCAACCGATCAGGTGCCTATACAAGATGAGATCCTGACCGTAGGATCATGCCCACACCTGATCGATGATGAGTGAAAGTTTACATAACCATTGGATCAAGATCGTACTTGTTGGCAAACAGGTACATGCAAGTCTAAATTAGCTGGACATCCAAACCAATTCAATCATCCAAATACGATCGAGAGCAATCAGATCCGATCCTGAGAGAGAAATACATCAAGGCTTTCATCAAGTGTTTGGTATAATCAATTCTTATATAGAGAGTATGTTGTTGTGATCGGAAGGTGCACAACCAAGAATCACAACAAATTCAATTAGAGGCTTTATTGTATCCTTGAGGCATTTTCCCATTAATCACTACTACATTCGCTACCTTGATCAGAGGTGGAGAAACTTGTCTAAAAGATAGCGAATAGATTGCGACTTAAAGCTTGCTAATCAACAGTGCAAATTGTTCAAACCCGTCACACTTTTGATTCTCCATCATTTCTCCAACAAAAGACATTCAACTTCAAAGAATTAAAGAAAAGAAAATCTTAAATCAATTCAAGAAGAGAAAGAGATAGTTAATGTGTATGACAAATTACTGCAATGTGAGGAAATTTTCTAGGCTCAAAAATCTAGAATAAATTGATTAAAGCTAGGTCATAAGAACTCCAGATTCTTCTACACTACCACCATACAAAGGAGAAATAGAATGTGTTTTGATAAGTCAGCAGGACATCCAAAAGATGTTAAAGCAAGCTGGTAAGTTGTTAAATGACTATAAAGCTGCAAATGAATTGGTGAAGAACTTTGATTTTGCAGGTAACAAACATGGTGGTGGTAGAATAAACGAGCTCCAAAGGAGATAGGGCATGAATAAAACTTTGATGGGTCAGTAAGGAACGATGGAGTGACTTTAATTGGTGGTGTGTTAAAAGACTCACATGGAAGCCCTTGCTCTACTTTTGCTTCTAGAATAAATGATTGTAGTATCTATAGGGCTGAACTTTTAGCATTAAGAGAGGGCTTGTATCAAGAAAAAAAAAATTGGAGTTAGAAAACTATGGGTGGAGGGTGACTATCTAACCGTTACCAAAGGTGTGAAAGGAAGAAAGGAAATCCCATGGAGGATTACTACGATTGCCAAGGAGGTAAATTTGTGCTTGAAAACTTTTGAAGTTAAAAGTATCTCATACATACAGGGAGGGTAATAGTGTGGCAAATCTGTTAACTAAGATATGACAGAGATTAACCTCTAAAGTGATATGGATGGAAAAGTATCCACAACAGGTTCTTGAATGTATTAACAAAGACTACATGGGAGTACTTTTATTCGAAAGTAATGAACATCATCTTATTTTAACCAAAAAAAAAAGTAAAAGTTTCCACAAAGATTGCATGAATAATAAAGAAAAAAGAAAAAACACCTAAAAAAAGATGCAAATAAAATTATGAATAGAGCACATTGTAGACCAACAGATCCACACACAAGAAATAAAAACGTGGAAACAAAGGGGTACATACAGATTTGCAAGGAAGCATTAGCTAGAATTTAAGTAGAGATGAAGATAAACTGATAAACTATAAATATTACAACTGGAGATCTAGAATATCAATACAAGCACTTATATTACAGAATGTGGCAATTTATAAGATTGAAATGAATACCGCACATCGAGTCTGATTTACAAGTTCAAATATAGATACACAACAACAACAAATAGCACAAATAAAAATGTGATTAGCAAGCTTACACATACACCATACATCAAAGTTTGATTTACAAGCTTACATACACACACACACACACACAGAAGTATCAAAATGAGTCCAATAGAACATGATAAATCCATGGACCAAAATCAACCATATATAGATTTATAATAGATGGTTAGGCGGACAAATATTATATACATATACATGTGTGTGTGTGTACACATACGCACACAACAAATAACACACGTTAAATTTTGATTTACAAGCTTAGACACACACCACACATCAAAGTTTGATTTACAAGCTCACATACACACACACACAAAGAGAAGTATCAAAATGGGTCCAATAGAACATGATCAAACTATGGACTAAAATCAACCATATATAGATTACATAGTTAGGCCAACATATATATATATATACACACACAGACACACACAAAGAGAAGTATCAAAATGGGTCCAATAGAACATGATCAAACTATGGACTAAAATCAATCATATATAGATTACATAGTTAGGCCGCCATATATATATATGTGTGTGTGTGTGTGTGTGTGTGTGTGTGTGTGTGTGTGTGTGTGATTATATATTAAACCAACATACCCAAAATCCCTTGTTTGGAAAGGGTGCCTGCTGATTTCGCCATTTCACTCAAACGTCTATAATCTGGAGGTCGATTATAAATGCATTCAAAGTCATCTCGAGTCCAATCAGCAAAGTTATTCAGGCCAATACTATAACAATTGTTTTTGTCACTATTATGTTGCACAATATGAGGAATCTTTTTTTCAAACAAACTGAATCTGTGCAGCTTTTCTTCCTCTGAAGAATAAGTCCTTCCAAATTCTTCACACCAAGCTTTGAAGACATCAGAAGCAGATGTAGTCGTCAGATAATCCACAGAAGCAAACTTAAGAAGGCGA
>JAUPMG010119950.1:0-11783 GCA_031762675.1 Pachysandra terminalis | reverse complement strand
AGAACTAGATTTTAAATACCTAGAAATTATAGATTTTTATTCTAGGCATTTTTAGTTACTTATATCTTACTAGAACTACTTAGGACTTCCGCTTATGATTTCTATTTGGATAGCCACTCTCGTAGAAGTACGTGGTGAAGGTTACGCTCGAACTGGAAAACCTACGTAATCGGGAATTTCCGGTTCGGGATGTTACAGACCTAGATGTCACAATCACCTCGGTTATTTTCTATTATAGGGATAAATCCCAAGGAATCACCCAGTTTTACCTCTGTGAATCATACATTGACCGACCTACTAACAGAATTCACTCAATTAATTGGTAAATTGGGAATGTCACCCAGAACATATCCCTCACCATAAACAGATTTTCTCTATTGGGATGTGCGGTCCCTCAGCACATTAATAAAATATTAATAGTCCACCCAGGACTTCCTCACCAATATAATAACACTCATTATGTCCATAACATTCAACACATGAATTTATGGGGTATAGTCAAGGCATTAGACTTACCCAAGGTCAATAATGCAAACGGGCATATGTTGTGCAAGTGTAGTGTAGATGCACATTAACTAATCATACAATATGTGTACAATTGTGGAATGTATTTAAATAATCAATATGTCAATGTAAACCGTATCGTATACTTCATGGTATTCATATCGACTTCAATTCATGTGAGATTATAATCAAATATGAGCAATTATCAATCAACCAATTCAATTATCAAAACATGCCATAATATCATCATAATTAATCACATGTAATCAGGAATCCAACATATAACATGAAAACTCATTAATTTAACATACCTGAGCTGTCCGACAGGCTAACCGGCACATCGGTTGGCCACCGGCAGCCTATGCAGGAGCTAAAAATCCAACACACAAAGAATTTATCCTACCGGCAGGCTAACGGGCACACCGGTAAGCTAAGCAGTAAGTCCAAAAACACCAAACACAGTCATTGATGCCACTGGTAGGCTAACCGGCATGTCGGTTGCCCACCGGTGGACTAGGCAAAACCAAATAATTAATATAGCCTATCCGGCAGACTAACCGGCACATCGGTTGGTCCGCGCGGATGCTCACTGGGTGAATCGGTAGGCTAACCGGTTTGATCATGAATTAAGAATCTCAAGTTTTAATAAAAATTAATTGTTCTTGAGTTTGAATTCAATGTGCTATGTCATATTCAATGAATATGACATCTCACTTAAATCCAAATGCAAAATAAAGGATAAACGAATTACTTACAGTGCTCTAGCTCGTCGGATCTTCTTCTTCTTCAACCCTGTTCAAGTCTGAACTATTCTTCTTCTTCTTAGCTCCACCAATGAATTTGGATTTAAGTTTAACGATTTTGACGACCAAGACCATGTATATATAGTTTTTAATATTGTTTCCTAGTTAGTCTAGGGTTTTAATTTAGTTTAGGATTAAGTTTCTAATCCTAGCCCTTAGATTAGATTAGTTAATTTGCAACATTTAGATTAAAAGTGTTTTAGTTATAGTGTGAGTTAATGTTTAATTTTATTGTATCTTAATCCTAATTAGATTAGGTTCTTTTATCTTTTAATCTTAACCTTTAGATTAGTCTGATTAATCTCAACTATTGATTTTAAGTCTTTTAATCATATTAGGAATGTTAATGGTTGTTTTAATCTTAATACAATGTCCTAGTTGTATTATAACTTATCCTTAATTTATTATTATTTAATTAGCACATAAATTAGTTATTAATTAAGTTAATTAGACTTTAGTTTTGGTTGGGCTTTAATCTTATTGGGCTTTACTTAAGTCCAACTAATTAATTATTAGAACTAAGTCATGTTTGGTTAGTTTTAGTTTAATCTATTAAATCAATTTTCTATTTAAGCTGAAATGTCCTTTGTTTATAACCTATAGTTTTGATTTATTAATTACTCTAGATTATAATATTTATTATCCATTAAATTATGATTTATATGTCCTTACAATATCTTAGCTACACATTATAACTTAAAGATTTATGATTGTGTGTGAAGCACTTTAGTTTCCTATTGTGCAACCCACCAATTACAAACAGTCAAAATCAAAATGTAAACTAATTTACTAAAATTTCAAATTACCTTTATATTTTAATTAATTACGAATTAATTCTTATAAAAGTTTAGGTTATTACAGCTGGTTTTTATGGACCAGAACTGAACCCAATAATGTAACGGGTCTACAAATTCAGATCCAAAGCCTATTAAATGGATTTGGTTCTCTCGTGATTGTCATGTATCAGCACGTATTAAGATAAAAATATTGAAAACAAGGAACCCAATAGAGAGGATATATACGCAAAAAAAAAAAAAATATTCAGAGAAATAAGGTAAAGAATGAAATATCCAATACTATTTAGAAGTAACTTCAATAAATAATAAGATAAATTAAATTAATTTAAGATGGTTTAAACATGTAAGATAGAGAGAGAGAGAGAGAGAGAGAGAGAGAGAGAGAGAGGTACCTTTGAGAAGATGTAGGAAGGTGCAAATTGAAAGACAAAAGTAGAATCCATTTAATTTTTTTTTTTTTGGTAAATAGATCAGAAATTATTTGAATACTTTTTAACTGAAAATCTGATTCTTTATATGAATCATATGGCACCTATTACACAACTTCACCCTCCATTATAGCACCCATTACAGAAAAACATCCTCATTGTCGGCCTTTAATTAACTAATTTTGAGTTTCACCCTCCATGATAGCACAAACTACAGAAAGGAGAATTAAGGAAAAAAGGTGAGAGATAAAGGAGATTACTAGATCACACTATCATATCAATGTATCACAAAAAATATACAGCACCATTTGGAAATTGTATACATACATATTAGGTGCGACAGACACAAAACTAGAATCAGATACGAGTTTCTTCTTCATCTTCCACATCAATCACAAATATGCCTTTCCTTTTGTTCATTTATAATCTTCTTCTTCCACAATGAAAAGCAAATTACCTGGCTTACAATTCTCTGAAGCAGAACATGTGAAAAGAAACTGTATCCGAAGCCAAACTTGATGGAGAGGATGCCAGATTGGCCGACCAAAGAAAAAGAGGGAGAGAGCGAGCGAGCGAGAGAGAGAGAAAGAGAGAGAGAGAGAGAGAGAGAGTAAACTACGAACCTTTGCAATGTGACAACGCCGGTGATACATGAAACCAGGTGATGAACAAGTATACAGGTTCCAGTTTTCAAACTCGAAAAAACTTACAGAAGTTAGGCAGACCTTTCAAACAAATGTAATACTGAGCACTTGGCATTGAAATGAAGTTGAGAAGTTTTGGAGCGCTCATGATCTCAATGACAGAATGGGCAACAGGAGAAGCATGAAAACCATTTTTTCCCAGAGGTATTTGCAGTTGGCCGAGGAGAACGTGGCGACAGCTGCTGCTCAGGATGGTCACCCTTTGCTGAACCAGTTTTTCCCCCTTCCCCAGTCAATCTGAACAAACAAAAATGAATTAGTTAGATGTCTGGGGACAACTACAGAAAGGCAAGGCATGCACACATCTCTGTAAAGTTGTATGATGACACCAAAAAGATCAACTAGTACGTAACTTTAAAAGATCATAAAGTAGCTAGACGAAGTGGGATTTATCTACACTACAGGACATGCTTGATTAGGTACATTTTAGTACAGGTAGAGATTGAGAAGCATACGTGGAGAAAGAACAGATGCTGGTTCGGCTACAGTTCGAATGGTAGCAGAACGCGCAGCTACCATTAGAACAGTAGCAGATTGGCCATGTACAGTAGCTGAACGTCCTTCTACCATTAGAACAGTAGCAGAATGGCCATATACAGTAGCTGAACGCCCTTTTACCATTACAACAGTAGCAGAATGGCCATGAACATTTCTTCTTTCTGCAACACAAAGGGTATAATCCTCATCCACAAAGTACGAGGCGAGGGAACCTTTATATGCAAATGCCTACATGTATATGTCCATGGATACGTGCACAAGAAGTCCATATCTAATCTACCTACAAACATACGGTCATTGTAAGACACGGATGTGCAAACAAGTCATTTATGAACAATTTGTGTTTTCTATTTGTCACTAATTTTTTTTTTATTTTTTCTCGGTGACATGGAACCACCGACCCCACTTAGTGGGGATAGGGTAAACCCCGTATACATGACCCCACCCACAAGGACCATAAATCATGTAAGCCCGGGGACTCGAACCTGGGACCTCCAGTTCTTGAGATGGAGAACCTGCCAGTTGAGCTAACCCGTATGTGCCAGTATTATGTAAGTTTACGTGTATGTATAAATGCACACACATATATACACATATGCACGGGACATCTATATGACAAATTCACACAGATAATTATATGACAAATATATAGATATACAAAAATACAAATGATGCACAAATATGATACCCTTTTACCCATATGTACATACTAGGTACCACAAATATCCATGCCATTAGTAGCAGTTGGCTTACATATATTTCTGCCTACATAGATGAAGAAGCGACAACTTACATTGGAAATGCAAAAGAACGTGTGCTGGTGCCACTTCCATCAGAATGGTGAGATTTGCTAGAGGAATTACGGGCAACATCAGCAGGAGGGTAATATTCCTTACCATGATCTTCTGCAGCTGTCTTTAAAACCGCCTTCATAGTTTCAGCTGCTGCTTCAGTTACACCTAAATCCCCCATCTCCACCGAGGGAGAATCTGGAAGCGGGCTCATTGGGTAGCTCATCAATTCATCATACTTGGTCAGTTCTGACTTATCCAGCTCTCCAGATTTACCCATAAGATAAACATGGTCTCTTGAGAAACTGTTATTTCCTACATGAATGCTGAATAATGATTCATTGGAAGCAACACTCCATTCCATTGGTGTGGTGGATTTACTTCTTTCAAACACATAAGCTGGAATCCTATAAGGATCAGTGTCTTCAGATTTCCCCATCAATTGAACTGGAGGCGATTGCATTGGTGACTCACTGAGTAAGATCAATTCAGGAGTAAAACCTGAAACTTCTGTTGGTGAAGTGGGTCCTATTGGCTTTTGAACAGATTGTTCAGATACTGGAGGGGAATTACTGGGATCATCCGACTTACGTTGTTCATTTGCTTCCACTTGCAAAAAATCATCAATTGTAGAGTTTGATGCATCAGAAGAAGATGATGATGATGATGATGATGATGATGAAGATGAAGAACCTGACTTTTTGCCTGAAGTAAGAAGATCTCCTTCATTGAAATTAACTTTTTCAGGATCTTTTCTCAAATTCTTAATGCTTTCATTCCCATTTTCTGATCCCATAACTGAAATATCTGATCAGACTAAGCATCAACAATCCTAAACCATATCATGTTAGACGTAGTCATTCTGCAAAAAAAAAGGAAAAAGGAAATAATAATTCCAATTCAATTTCATACCTAGAGATAGAAATATCTCCCTGAGAGGACATATATGGTATAGTTGATGACTGTAAGGAAAAAAAAAATTCTAGAAAGCTCAAAAATAGAAAAGAAACGTAGGATATAATACCGCAATATAAAATATAATAAACGTAATTTTGTCATTTGTGTTCTTAACATATTAATTAATTACATCAAATATGACCCCATTATCTATGAATATTCTCTACTTCCTATTTCTTCTGGCATTCTTTCTTCCATGCATTTTATCTGCCTAGTTCATCTATACATAATATCCAATCTGCGTATTTCTGTGTGTTATCCCTAAGTCCTTTGGTGTCTGATATTTCAAGAATTCCAAGCTTTTCACAATTCCCAACTCCACATTCATATAGACATCAATGAAATTCGTGTCTAAAAGATTATTTTATCAATTACGTTGAACCATTAGGTGAATTGTCAAGTGAATTTCTTTCATACTTTATCAAAAAGAAAGGATTTAATTGTTTAGTTTTATAATTTCAGCTAAATCTTAGCGAAAAAGAGACTAAAACATCATAATCAAGAAGTATGAAGAATAGAACTTACTTCGATCATCAAGCGCTCTTTAAGTTCCCCAATAGATTGCCGATCCGGCTGCCAGAATAAACTTGCCGGAAGCCGCACCGGCGATGTGAAATCGCCCCTTTTTTCCTGTCAATTTGTAACAGATGATCAAAGAAAAGAAAACGAAATACGTTAAAAAAAAATCTCACACAGGAATCAAAAGCTAGGTTTCCTATGCAGAATCTAAGGCGGAAAAGAAAAAAAAATGATAAACGATTAAAAGCAACTGAACGTGATCGATCTCACAGCTCAGGAGGGCGTTTGGATTTACCCGGATTGAAGGTCGATTAGCTTGCAATCTGACCAAAAATGATATTTCTTCGCTTTGGCTCTGAGAAATTGAGGAAACGAGAGACAAAGAAGGAATTAGGGCTTGAGAGAGGGAATTAGGGCTTGAGAGAGAACTGAAGATGGAAGGTGGAACGACGCTTTCGGC
The DNA here is from genome assembly GCA_031762675.1 of Pachysandra terminalis. Classification (NCBI taxonomy): domain Eukaryota; kingdom Viridiplantae; phylum Streptophyta; class Magnoliopsida; order Buxales; family Buxaceae; genus Pachysandra; species Pachysandra terminalis. The sequence goes on along the minus strand of JAUPMG010119950.1, from coordinate 5,322 downwards.
GTTTCTCTCTCTTGGGTAACTAACTCTACTTGCCCTTCGCGCCATCACCATCTGTATCTCCCTCTCTCTCTCGCTGTCTCTCTGTGATGCGGGAAGTATTAGAAGCTTTAAGGCTTAATGAAAGTGAGTTTGGACTGGGCCTTATGCCTGAGATTTCTGATGGGCTGAGAACCGTCCATTTCTGCAATTTTGCTACCACGCCAACAGTTTTGGACGGGCCGCCTGCGTGCCGGTCCGAGCCATGCTGTGCCTAAGAGTGGCAATGGGCCGGGTGACCCACCTGGACCGATTAGCCAGGTCCTATATTTAGGTGGGCTTGGGAAATAATTAGTAGCCCGTAAGACTGGGGCCGGGCCAAAAATTAAGGCCCAAAAAGTTTTGTTCGGACTGGGCTTGAGTTTATATTAGATTAGCATAACCTGGCCCGACCCGAGGATGTGAAGAGTCATAATATGTAATATATAAATTTTACTTAAAGTTTATTGTCATCTCATGGTTGTGGTTTAGTGGTGAGAACTTCACATTTACCCTTTTAAATATCAAGTTGAAGTCTTAGCATTAATAAAATAATATAATCTTTGTTATATTTGGGCAAACATGTGCGGGCTCGATATAATGGTATAATGTTACAATGTGCGGGCTTGGACAAACAATGTTAAACCCGAAGCTTGGGCCGAGCTGGACTCGGACCTACAAAAGTGCTCTTATATATAGAGTATTGGTTGGCCCGTAGTGTCTGGGGTTCACGGCCCACGACAAGACAAACAGGGCATGCAGACCGAAACACGACCAGGCATGGCATGGTACGGCACAGTTCAATCATGTCATGCTATGCTGGGGTCCAAGACATTTGGCACGGCATGGTGAAGTGCCATGTCGGCCAATGTGTTGTGCCAGTACATTGGCAAATGCGACAAAGGTTTTAAATCTCAGGATCTTGGATCGGACTGGTCCTGGCCAATCCTAATTTGGACTGGCGATACCGGCCAATTCGATACAAAAGTTGGATCACCCATTTAAAAAAAAATTAAAAATTGGGATTGACTGGATTTGTCGTTGACTTGTCGTACCGGTCATTGGACCGGCGGTACTGGTCGGTATCAGACTGGTTGGACCGGTTGTATCGGCCAGTCCGTACTGGTATTGGTTGGACATGTCCGATCAGATCCGTGCTATGCCGGGGGTCCAAGACTTTTGGCACGGCACGGTGAAGTGCCATGTCGGCCAATGTGCTGTGCTGGTACATTGGCAAACGCCACCAAGGTTTTAAGTCTCAGGATCATGGATCGGATTGGTCCTGGACAATCCTAATTTGGACTGGCAATACCGGCCAATTCGATACAAAAGTTGGATCACCCATTTAAAAAAAAAAATTAAAAATTGGGATTGACTGGATCTGTCGTTGACTTGTCGTACCGGTCATCGGACCAGCAGTACTGGTTGGTATCGGACTGGTTGGACCGGTTGTATCGGCCGGTCCGTACCGGTATTGGTTGGACCAGTCCGATCAGATCCAAAGCCACTTATACAATAGATGTATCATGGATTAAGATTGGCCCAGTCCTAGCCGATCCCTATACGGACCTGATCAGTCCGATCCGTGAAACCTTGGGCACGACTCTTACCTTGCCGTACACTCCCTATGTCTTGGCATCTATGTAGGTAAGCCTAGCACAATGTGGTGGATTAGTCCAAAACATGGCAACCCAAGAGTAAGGCCCAATTGAACTTAATGCTATGTTGGACACAATTGCGCCAATCTGGATGGATCCTTAATGCTATGTTGCACACAATTGCGCCAAGCAGGATGGATCTTCACCCTATATTCTTAACAAATAGTTGCACCAGGAAGTGATTGGTACATTCTGTTTGAAAAATAACTTTTTAATCATTCCACTAAGGTGAAGATGGAGCATCATACTAAGGCTGCATTTGCCCCGGCTTCTATGAGTATTTATTGTAGCTTATAGCTTATGTAAGCACTTTTTAAAATTAAATGTGTGTTCGGTAGCACTTATGGGTAAGTGCTTACCCATAAGCACTGGAGGAAGGCTACCCATAAGGAGTAGCTGCTAAGAGCAATTTCTCCCTAGCTCTGTGTTAAGCTATTTCAAAACTTTTATAATATTTTTAAAATACCTATTTTACCCCTAAACTTTCATAAAAACTTAAATAAATGTTATTATAAACTTTAATAAAAAATTTATAATACTTATTTTACCCCTAAACTTTCAAAAGCACTTAAATAATTGTATTTATTAAACACTATTTTCTTCAAATAAGCAATTTATTGTTGCTATGGATAAGTGCTCCCATTGAGCAACTTATCTAATGAGTGCTTGCTTATCCATAGCACAAGCCGGCCCAAACGCAGCCTAAACCTATTCAGCTTTTCCTCTCCTCCATGTGATTTTTAGTTTTTTGCTATCTATTTCTATGGATAACTTCGAAGAACAAGAGAAGAAACCCTAGAGCACAAACTTCATATTGTTTTCATTTATATTTTTGAATTTGATGTCGTTATATATATATATATAGGTAGGCCGGTGTATTGGGCCTAAAGGTGTCAATGGGTACTCGTTACTCGACAAACCCGAAGGAATCGAATCCATTTATATGATTCGGTTCTGGGTTTATATACCCGTTTGGTAATAGGGTTTGATTTCGGTTCCATATAGATGAATCACGATAAGAATCGGGTCCATCGGATATAGTTGATCGGGTACCCGTCGGGTTTCAGGTCTTTAAATTTGCTATTTATTATTAGAACTTTGTAAACTAATTAATAATTATTTTAACAGTTTAACTTAGTAACTTATTAATTACCATTAATAACATAAATTACTATTATCTACTTATTTATGTTTCCAATAAAGCACTAATTGACTTTAATATCATACTAATATATTTTAAAGAATATTTATGTTTTCAAGAAAGCACTAATTGTTTTATGAAGATATTATGAAAGGAGACTTAGTGTTTGATTTATTTTACTAGATTGATCAAGTATTTTGAGCTTATTTATTTATATCTATATTACTATTAAAAACAAATACTACTTTTAAGAATATTTTTATATATTATTTAATTTTTTTCCTTTTTTTTTTATACCTTTGTTGCCTCCTCACTTTTATTCTGAGATAACGTGGCCTCGTATAGATCTTTGCAAGTATAGAGCTTTTCTTTCTTTTTTCATTGTCCTAATCTCTTACTACTTTTAAGATTATTTCATTACATTCATCTTTAATTTTTCTAATTTTAGTTTTTTTTTAAAATAAGATAATTTTTTTTTAACCAATCAAAATTTTAATACCAAATTTTTATTTTTAAAATTTACAACATATATTTTTAAGGAATTTCTTGTTAATGAGTTTCTTCCCAATCTTTATCTAATAAAAATCGTCAATTGCTGACATAGTCTTAGAAATACAGAAGAGTTTGACTTGGGATCATACCGGACAAAATCCCGGTGTTACATTTTCGTAATTCCGGGCTATTGCAGCTGGAGATGCAGACGAAGAAAAGCTCAGTCATTAGGCTGCTTCACAATGGGATGATCGTCACAATGGATCCCGAAAACTGAGTGTTTCGAAACAGTGCGATCATCGTCCAAGCAGACAAGATCCTAGCCATTGATCAATCCCCTGAAAATTTTCACGAATTTTCTGCTAGTTCCGAGGAGATTGTTGATCCTATCATACTCCAGATTTTTTGCTCTCTCTCTCTCTCTCAGCTTTTGATATTATGATTCCGAAGTTAACGAACAGTCAAAGCATCCATTATTCTAGAATCAGTAGATGGAGCTTGAAAACCTAACCATCGTTATTGATCAAGCTCTTTGAACACATCAAATACTAACAGGATTCATCACACACATTGATTTGATGACTTGGTTACAGGAACGTATATGACCCTATGAATCGAACATGATCGAGGAAGATTCATACATCTCAACTTTACTTAGCGGAATCGAACTCATACACTGGTGTAAGTGTTACTGAAAGCAACGTTCTGTTTATTGCAATTTCATATTAACATTAGTTTTCCTTTTTACAAATCAATTGCTCATATTCTTGATCAGGCGGGGTAATTTAATCTCACTTTACACGCGGCGCTTGATTACGAGCGCATATATGCGTTTTGGGTATAATCGCACACATTGAATAACTCTTTAAAGTTGAAACGGTTGTATAGCTGTCCCTTTCACGTACCAGCTATCAGCAACTGCGTACGGTGATTAGACCGATTGATGAAAATGTAAGATTTGAAACGGCAGAGAGATATCTGACCGTTTTTATCACTAAAAAGGCTACAGTTTTTCAAGGAAGCTACCTTTTTGAATTTCAGTTTGTGGGGGAACGCCAAGTATCCAAAACCCAATAAACACGTCATTTTCTCCCTTTTGAAATATTAAAAAAACTAAAGACTCATGTTCCCACGGCATACTGCCTTTTGGACACCCGAGGGAAGGAGAATCCTATTCTTCCCTCGATGGACCTCATTTTACTAGAACGACGTACTTAGGAGCATGCTATCCCTAATGGATTCCTCAAAAAGTTATGATATCAATGGATCATCGAAGTCACATCTATTTACCCTCTAAAACAAACTTCGAGTGATTTTATTCCATACATTTACGTTTTAAAGGTATTTTTTTTGAAGGAAAGATCTTCGAGAGAACTTTCCATACCTTCTAACTCAGGAGTCATACTTGGATCACATCCATAAACTTCGAAGGACTATTCTATATGCTTTGTTTTGAAGGATCATAAGGCAGATGTATTCCCGCCGAAGGACAACCTCGATGGACAACTCCGAGGGACAATCTTGACGGACAAACCCGAGGACAACCTCGACCGACAATTTCGAGGGACAACGTCGACGGACAAACCCGAGGGACAATTCCGAGGGACAACTTCGGCTGACAAATCCGAGGGACAACCTCGACGGACAAATTTGAGGGACAACTTCGACGGACAATTCCGAATGAAGTCTTTCCCAGGCTAACCACCTCTAGATGGTCGATTCGAATGAAGTATTTTCACTCCTGCTAAGGGTGACTTCGAAAGATGAATATTCCTTCCTCTTGAGACGAATTCCAGGTTAACCACCTCGAAAGGGTCAATTCGTCAAGGGCTTGTCACCCTTGACGAATGCTGTTTTTTATGCATTCGTCAAGGGTTTACCCCATCGAATGCTGTTTTTTATGCATCCGACTTACCAACTGAGGCGCGAAGTCACTTTCATTCATTCTCATGAACTGACTTCGAGCCATATCTTGGGACTTTCACTTCCAGAAAGCAAATCATCAGTGAAAAGGGC
>JAUPMG010119939.1:0-11783 GCA_031762675.1 Pachysandra terminalis | reverse complement strand
ATCCGACGGATCATGAAATAGGTGATCCGAATTCGATCCGATAGTGAAATTGGAATATCCGAATCCGATCCGATCACTTGTAAATTATAATATATATATATATATATAATCGGACCGGATCGGATCACTAAACATCCGAGTTCGATCCGATTATATTTCGGATCGGATCGGTTCATTTTTATTCGGATCAAATCACAAAAATCCTCTACCGAATCCGGCATTATCGGATCGGATCCGGATCATGATCCGGTCCGTTGACAGGCCTAGCCACACTGATTTTTCTCTCTTTTGTTTTTTGCCTCTCTCTACTCCATATCGCAAACAAGAAGGTTGTTAGGGTTATGACACACTACAAGAAACAATAGATTAGACACTGTGATGGATATAGTTTGACGTTGATGGATTTGCAATCAAGTGAGGACAAAGAGGCGATGGGTTTATCAGTAACTGGAGATCGTTTACAACCTTTTCTGTCTCAATAAAAATGAAGAGAGCTCACAGAGATGGAGAGAAGTTTGTCTTTAACAGTAGCAAAAGAAGCCTTTGCGTTTAATTGCTCGGCTAAAGCAATCACTGATTCCCTTGTAGTGTTCAAAACCGATCAACCTTAATCATTTCGTTTTTGGATCTGAATCAAAACCTTTCATGCAATTACTAGGATAAAAGCAACATTTTTTTTTTATATATATTCTAAATCAATTGTAAAGACTGCAAGGTGGCTTGGATAAGGACACCATTGAAGCAGTTGAAGAAACCATGCTCAGATGTGTGTAGCTCGGTATACTGACATCATCGGAAACACTTTTGATATAGCTTCTGTTGTACACCAAAATATCTTACAGAAGTTTGGCACCAAAGTTGAGTTAGCAAGCTACCTGGCGGTAGGGCTCAATCCATTTCATCATGTTTTATTTTGTTTTCTTTTCTAATAAGTTGGCTAATTTTAGATTTTATCTTGTACACAACTAGACCATAACTCTCATTTTCTTATTCACCACCCATCTCTACCACCTTTCACTATACAGTTTCCTTCAATCTCTTAGTTAATCACACATTGTTTGCTACATTTCTGAGTAAAGTTGGAAGAGAAGTGACAAAAAGAACCATAGCATTCATCTCACTTACATCATCGGAAGGTAGCTTGCTAACTCAACTTTGGTTCCAAACTTGTGTAAGATATTTTGGTGTACAACAGAGGTATAATATTTTAACTGGCCAAACTGTACAACTAAATTACCACATGAACAAACTTCGTTTATTGAAATTCTTAGGGTGATTATGAAGAGACCCCTCCCTACAAATATAAAAATGGAAATAAATCCAAATAAAATCTGATCTCATTCTCAATGGGAATCCATCAAACTGTGATGAGATACACATGATGATCATTTGGTGTGTATCTAATTCACAATGTAATTAACCATAGGACTTAAGATGTGGGAAAGGAATGAGTAAACTCCTTATTTTATACTAGGTGATAATTACGTAAATTGCCGAACTACTTCTGTATACAAAAGTAATGAGGTCAACAATCCTTAGATCTACAAGGAACATGATTTCTTCCCAACTCTCTGGGATTGGTATTATGCTGATATGAAGAAATCATTTTGGCTTCCTTGCCTGTATGCCATGTAAGACTCAGGATTATAGTCATCAAACCTAGTCCTGACTGGCCAGTGAACTGGTAAAATTAGTGTCGGGTTAATGAGATTGGCAGGTCTACCTACCTACTACCTACTATGATTTTGTCCAAAATCCAGGTATTTAAGCAGTTTGACTAACCCAACTGGTTTGTGGACTGTTTAGAATCTTGAGGGTTTGGGGTTTGGTGCAGAGAGAAGGTAGTTTCTCTATTTATTATAGGAGATGTAGGCTGGTGTGATAGACCAGCTTGTATATCTTCATATGATAATGACATTGCCACATGGAAGCTGAGTTGGCAACATCCATCTCATCTCTGAGTTTCTCTTCATGAGTCATGACCCCTCTTCACATGCCGAAGTCCAGCTTGAAATGTATCCACCATACGGTAGAGCAAGGGGTGTCAATGGGTACCTCAATAAACCTGATAGAACCGACCCCGATTAACAGGATTCGGGTCTGGTCTATAGACTCAAGTGCGTAATCGGGTTCAGTTTTGGTTTTATAAAAGATAACCCCATTAAGAATTGGGTCCTTCCGGATAATACCGATGGCGAACCGTTGGTATCGGGGTCTCTTAGGTATGTTAAGTGATTTATCAATTATTCATTATATCTTTGTAGATAAGGTAATGTGGTACTAAATAAAAATCTAATTTATAGCTTAAATAATTAGTTACTTAGATTATCAATAATTACAATATTTATTAATTATTAATTGTTCTTTATATCTTTATAGATAAGGTAATTCGGTACTTAATAAAAATTTAGGTTATAGCTTAAATAATTAGTTACTTAGATTATCAATAATCAATAATTACAATATTTATTAAGTTACCTAATCAAAACTAACTGATAAGATGAATTACTAATTTTTCATTTTTTAAAGTCAATTTCTATTAGGCATCCATTTATGCCACGGATGGTGTGTGTAATATGTGTTGGGTACAAATATTTTATCATGATAATTAGGTAATTCTAATATAGTGGAAATAAAAACTTTTGCAAATATGTTTATGTAGTAGTATCGGGTCATTACAAAAAAAAAAAAGTATCGGGTACCCGTTAAAACCAGTATTTGCAGGTTCGGTGCTGGGACAAATGATGACAACCTCGAAACCAGGACCAGAACCGAAACCAACTAGATCCAGAATCATTCCATATAATAGGAATCGGTTCTAGGACCTGTCCCAAACCCGACCACTTGGCAACCCTAGGTAGAGCCTCTAATTTTTATTATATCTCTAATAAATAGTAGAAAATTCAATCAGTCAATAATGGAAATTTGTTGAATATAGGATCCACGTGTTTAGGTAAACAGCGGAGTATGTCGAGCGGATCTCTTGTCAGATGGAGAGTTTGGATTTGCCACATCATCCCTCCAAGTTACAAAAAGCTTCACGTTTCACCCGAATCTGAACCTGGTGGGACAAACCAGAAATCATTTCCCTTGTTCCCCTGTTTGTATATTATTTGCTGCATTGTGCTAACATTAGGGGAGGAGCTATCTTATGGAATATGCTGCCCATCATCGATTTGCTGGAGCATTTGGAAGGAGTAGAATAGAAGAAAACAGGTGGTAGTTACCCGACAGGACTGTGTATCATTGAGTATCCATACTTCCTGAATTTCAGAGGAAGCTGAAATTGATACGCAAAGGGTAGCTGAAAGCATTCTCTATTTTGAGTCTTTTTATGGTTACTCTTTAGAATGCTTCACCGGGTTGCTGTTAGAGCTTCAAGTTTGATTGTCTTTGGTGAACTCTCCACATCTTGATTCTGGAAGATAGGAGTTACAAGGCTTGTTGTTTGGTTGTTTTCTTAATGAGTTATGATTAATCAACATCAATTTTAAACTAAATGTTGGAAATTCTTTCAGGCATAACTGATTTGTATGTCCATGTTGCCGTTGACAATGAAGCAGCAAAGAAGTTATATATGAAGAGTGGTTTCATATATGAAAATGATGAACCTGCTTGGCAAGCCAGGTTTCTAGATCGACCCAGACGGATTCTTCTGTGGACCAGTCTCCCCAGCAATGACTACTTGTAAATAACGATAAAGCCCAATTTCTTTCTGTGTGCATTTAAAATGCTCAGATGTAATTGTAATATATATTGTTCATAACTTGAAATTTTTTTCTCATTAAGTGTAAAAAATTAAAAATGTTTTCCATCTCTTCCACCCTACTCCACCCTGGCCATGGTGTGACAACACCGTGCTTTGCCGCTATGACAAAGCATCCGGGCTTCAACGCTGCATTTATTAAAAAAAAAAGTCGGGCCCAAGGTAGTCCTTGCCAATCCAAATATCAAATGGAAGGAACCTGTGGATTGTTACCGATAATCCCAAATAATTTGTGGTTTCGAGTCTTTCATTTCGACTTCCATCGTTCCAGCTCTTCCCTAAATCTAAGCATTTCTTCTCTTTTCTACGAGAAGATTGGTATTGAATGGCTTACTTTTCCATTGATGATATGGTGTGTATATATGCAAGGATACAACCGAATCTAGAATCTTCTAGAACTTACAAGGATACAACCGAATCTAGAATCTTCTAGATCTTACAAGGACAAAATCGAATCTAGAATCGTCTAAATCTAACTAATTGCCTTCAATCAAGATTTTCAAATCTAGAATCTTTTAGATCTTATAAGGACAAAATTGAATCTAGAATCTTCTAGATCTAACTAATTGCCTTCAATCAAGGATTTGATACAATTATACTAATTACATAATAGAACCTAACTAAAATTATACAGATCAAATAACGACTATTATTTATTTCCTCCTATATGCCCTTGCAAGATGGAGCTCCGTGAGGTGAGTCCAATCTTGGTCTTGAGAGTGAGAAACCGAGTGCGTGGAAGAGATTTGGTGAGGGCATTCGCTAATTGATCCTCAAAGGAGACATGAGTAACATGTAGAGCACCACGCTAAACCTGGTCCCGAATGAAGTGACAATCGATTGCAACATGTTTCATGCGAGAGAGAAGTATCGGATTGGAGCAAAGACGAGTTGCATCAACATTATTGCAATAAATCACACGAGAGTGAGAAACATGAATACCAAGCTCGGTAAGTAGAGAGCAAACCCAACTTAATTCAGCAGCAGTGGCAGCGACAGATCGGTACTCCGCCTCGGTGGAAGAACGAGCAATTGTCTGTTGTTTCTTGGAACTCCAAGAAATAGGATTTCGTCCAAGATATACATTGTAAGCACTGGTGGAAGTAAAGTCGTCCTTGTTCCCTGCTCGGTCAGCGTCGGGGAACGCGTGAAGAAATAATGAGTTGCGATGAGAACTAGTCCATGATCAAATGTTCCACGGAGGCAGCACATGAGTCGTTTGACAGCGTTCCGGTGTTCAGTGGTAGGACGATGCATAAATTGAGCGAGTTTATTGACCGTAAATGCAATATCAGGCCGCGTAAGGGAGAGATATTGGAGGCTGCCAACTATGGTCCGGTATTCTGTGGGATCCGAGAGTGCCAAACCGGTGTGTAGAGCGAGTGTCGGGGTTGTAGCAAGTGGTGTGGCATCGGTCATATGTGTTCGAGCAAGAAGATCACCGATGTACCTTTGTTGAGACAGAAGTAGCCCATGTTGGTGTGGAAGTCTTCAACACCAAGAAAGAATGATAGGGGCCCAAGATCCTTGAAGTAGAATTGTTGGGTGAGGATCGTAACAAAGCATTGCACCGCTACGTTATTGTTTCTTGTAATGAGATATCGTCAACATAGACAAGTATATCATAGTGCCGGCAGTGTTAAGGACAAACAGTGATGTGTTGACATGAGAATTGGTGAAGCCAGAGGTGACAAGAAATTGACGCAGCTCATGATACCAGGCACGGGGAGCTTGTTTAAGACCATAGATGGCCTTGCGAAGCTTGCACGCATGATCAGGATGATCGTGATCTATAAAGCCTGTTGGTTGTGCCATAAATACGTCTTCAGATAAATGGCCTTGAAGGAATGCATTGTTAACGTCCAGTTGACGTAAGGACCAACTGCGACTTACAGCTATACTGAGAATGAGGTGGACGGTGGTGGGCTTGACCACTGGGCTGAATGTGTCATGGTAGTCGATATCCAATCTTTGGTGAAATCCTTTGGCAACTAAGCAAGCTTTGTACCTGTCAATGGAAGCATCAGAAAGTCACTTGTGCGAAAAATCCACTTGCACCCAACAAAGTTTTTTGTTGGTGCCGCAGGAACAAGCTCCCATGTACCGTTTCGAACAAGAGCATTGTACTCCTCGGACATAGCACGACGCCATTTGGGATCTTTGAGAGCTTGGGTCGTGGTGGTGGGCTCTAGGTCATTAGTGTGGTGTAGGTTGGTGGCAAGGAATGCAATGTCGGCGACATGTCACCCATGTCGGGTGACATGTCGCCAATCTCTAGTGTGGCGATACGACATATGGCTATTATGTCGTTTTGCGGCGACATGAGCGACATCGGCGACATGGAGGAAATTTTCAGTTTTTTAAAACTTTTTTTTAAAAATTAAAAAAATGTTAGACATTTGTTTTTGCATTTTTTTTATGTAGTATGATGTATTTAAACACTACTTAGGGTTGTTTAAAACTTGGGGGGAAAATCTATCAAAAATCTTACATTTCCCCAGATTTTCCCATCATTTCCCCCATATTTCTCTCTTCTCCCTCATAGATATGACACTTGATTTCTAGTTTTATATATCTTTTAATTCACTTACATTCACTTTTAGTGTAGTTTAATTAGATGTAGCATCTTTTTTTTACAGCTGACAGACCCGACAGCGTGTAAGTTGACCCCCTCAAGTAATGACTTTTAATGTGTGAGTATTTGTTTTGCATTTTTTTGATGTATTTGGATGCATTTAGGCCTTTATTAGACATATTTAAAGTTTGTGGCAAAAAATCTATCAAAAACCTAAGATTTCCCCACTTTCCCCTAAAATTTCTCCAGTTTTCTCCATGTCGCCGAAACAGACTGGCGACATCGACACCGTAAACCTTGGTTGGCGGTGAGGGTGAGTTTCTTGATGGGTTTGTAGATGTCGTTTTTGGCACGAGTTATCATGGTGTGGGTGTTGGTAGAGGTGGGGAAATTGGATTGTTGGGTGAGGGGTAAGGGGGTTGGTTCTGGGGTGGTGGTGGGTTCCGGTTGACTTGTGGAGAGGCAGATAGCTAGTGGGGTAGCGTTGATCGTGCAGGGAGGAGCATATGAGGGTGGTGCTTCAGAAGGCGTGCTTAGTGGCGACATGGGAGTAGTGTGAACTGGAATGATGGTCACGGGTGGGAGCCAACTAGGGAGGGTTTCAGATTGGGGACGACTGAGATGACGTTGAAGAGACGAGATGGGAAAACTTGTTTCAATAAACTTGATATGGCAGGAGACATGAATTTTGGAGGTGTGTGAGTTGAGGCAGAAGTAGGCACTCTTGGTGATTGAGGAACCAAGGAAGACACAGGGAGTGGAGCGAGGGTCAAGTTTATAAGAAGAGTAGGGACGAAGCCAGGGGTAGCATAGACAGCCAAAGACGCGAAGTTTTGAGTAGTTTGGAGAGGCACCAAAGATTTTCTCATATGAAGATGAAAGATTAAGAGTGGGTGTGGACATGCGGTTGATGAGGTAAACCGCAGTGGCGAAGGCAATGTTCCAATATGTCAGAGGAAGGGAGGCATGAGAGAGAAGTGAGAAACTGGTTTCGACTATGTGGCGATGGCGCCTTTCGGAATAGCCGTTGTGTTCCAGAGTATGTGGAGGGGTGGTAAGATGAGTAATACCATTGGTGGCAAGGTAATTGTCAAGTACTGTATATTCGCCACCATTGTCAAAATAAATGAGTGATTATTTGTCGATTGAAGTATTTTTCTACGAGGGATTTGAATCGAATGAAAACATCACACACATGAAATTTTTGTTTGAGCGGATAGTACCATATGTATTTAGAAAAATGATCGACAAAAATAACATAGTATTTAAAGTTATCAAAAGAATAAAGAGGAACAGTCCATACATCCGAGAATAAGATTTCAAGAGGTTGAGAAGAGACAATAGAGGAATTAGAAAATGGTAGTTTGTGACTTTTATTGTAGTAACATGCGTTGTAACTAGAGGGCGGTGTTACTGGACTCGATAATGCTAATTGAAAATGGGAGATAATATGCTTAAAAATTGGAAGAGAAGGGTGACCTAGTCGTTGGTGCCACTAGGACGAAGTGGTCTTGTCACTTGAAAATGCAACTAACGGAGAAGACTGGATTGGAGAGACCAGCCACTCATACACGCCATCCTTAGTCCGTCCCGTCAAAAGATTGCTCCTATGCATAGATCCTTCACATAAAAGACAGTGAGTAAGAATTCAATAGAGACATGGTTAGATGTTCAAAATTGATAATGGAAATTAAATTCTTTTTCTTGCTAGGAACACAGGACATTATTTAATGAAAATGTGTGAGAGTTAGTGATAAGAGAAGTGGAACCGTCGCCGATCATAATGTCGTCAGTTCCATCACAGGGAGCATGAAGAGAAAGATTGCTCAAGTCGGCGGTGACATGGTAGGATGCTCCACTATCAAGAAGCCAGATTGGAGTGTCAGGAGTGGCGATGGCCGTGTAGTGAGCACGAGGCTGTTAAGGTGCATGTGGGCATGGTGCCGAGGGACGAGAATACGGTGTTCAATGAGTCGGGGTGGATTGGGAAGGGACCAAGCAGAAGGTGGGACACCTCTGGGCGGTGTGACCTTGGAGTCTGCAAGCCTAGCAATAACCTAGGTAGGGTCAATGAAGCGGGCGGTCACCACGAGGTGTAGCAAGTTGTGACCCAGCGTTGGAAAACGTGGGGGAAGACATGGGAGAAGAAGAGGAGAAGATCAAAGAAGAAGAGAAGATGGTCGGCTGATGCAGTGCTGCGTGTAAAGACTAGGAAGGAGAGAGATCCAGGAGCGTTATTGCTCTGATTCCATGAGAAGATTGGTATTGAATGGCTTACTTTTCCATTGATGATATGGTCTATATATATACAAAGACACAACCGAATCTAGAATCTTCTAGATCTTATAAGAACACAATCGAACTTAGAATCTTCTAGATCTAACTAATTGTCTTCAATCAAAAACTTAGATATAATTAAACTAATTACATAACAGAAACTAACTAAAATTATACAGATCAAATAACCACTGTTATTTATTTCCTCCTATATTCTCGTCTTTCCTAGAATCTTGAAATCCGTTTTCCCATGTTTTACTAATTCTTCTTCTATCATAATGAACTTTAATCTTTCTCATATTAACGAGTACCAATACCAAAAAATATGGGTTTTTAGCGGCGGCAAAAGACCGCCGCTAAACTAAAAAACCACCGGCAAAGCAGGCAATGGTCTTAAAGACCGCCGGAAATTATTTTCCGGGCAGCCTGCAACGATAGGTCTGACCACCTGAAAATTGAAGTTTTGTACCGGCAGTCGCAATGACTGCCGGTAAAGGTAATTTTTATTGTTTTTTTTAAATAAATAGTGGCTTTCCAGGAAAATAAAATCATAATTACATCCAATCCCCAAACTTTACTTTTATAGAATCTACCCAATTCCATAATTTCATCACAAGTACATAAATAATTTAATTATATTAAAAAGTATAGTTAATTATAGAAATCATTTTAAATTTACTTTCTTAGTTCATCTCTGATCATCTGAAAAGAAAAAACCGAAGCAAGCTCTATCCTCGGATCGTCGGATCTGATCCAAAACCAAACGGTCATCTGATCTGATCCAAAACCGAATCAGTTCTCATCTTCATTTGATCTTGATTCAAATGAAGATTTCATCTTCCTCGTATCTGAACTGAAAACAACATTTGTCTCCCTCTGGTTTGATCCGAATCAGCTCATCTTCTGACCTGCAAAACTGAACGGGTCCAAACAGTTCCAACCCATCCGAAGTTCATGAGAACTTTTCCAAACAGATCCGAATTCACCAGATCACTTCTGAACTTCTGATAATCTTTGATCAGCTGTAGCTCTGGCCAACTGTGGCCATTCCGACTATTCAAATCCGGTGCGGTTGTTGCATCTCAAGCAAGCCTGAGTGAGCTCAAAGTGATCATCTAGAAAATGCAAGAGAAATACCACCAATAAATATATAATTCTGATCCGCAAGATAAAAAAAAAAAAGTGAAACAGACCATCGATGCAATGTTATGTTCAGTGTTGTTAAAGGCGATTGCGTGGCCCGCCTAGGCGATTCGGCCTTTTTTTTTCGGACAACAAAGACAACACTCGCCTAAGTTAACATCGCCCAAGCAAACATCTAGGCGTGATTTTGGACCAGGCAACCACCCAGCCTAATTAAATGCATAAATCTGAGAAGAAGAAGAAGAAGAAGAAGAAGAAGACCTGATTAAATCGAAGTAGATCAAACAATTAGATCCAAATCCGAACTTCATTAATCTCCGTCAGGTTCTTCCTCTTAACTTCTGATCTCCTTAGGGCTTCGATTCATGCAGAAGGTAGAGAAAGGGTTCCAAATAAATTCATAAAACGCAGAGAAAGAGTTTTGCAAGAGAAGAGGTAATTTACCTCAGTTGATCTTTCAGATGAGAAGATTGCAACTTGAGAGAAGGGAATGGAAGAAGCTGATAATTAATGAGAAATCACTGCAATCTCTCTTGTCACTTCAAAGCCAAAGAACCTGCAAAATCAGGCCAGATTTAGTAGCAAACCTCCTTCCTTTTCAGATCTCTAGCCAAAGTATTAGCTATGACTAATAGATGATACTTAAACATGGCTAATTACTATCTCACATGGTCCTTGAGTTTGAGTTGCACTGGAACATGGCTAGTTCTAGGTTCCTTGTCAACTAGTCAACCCGTACTCCTGCACTACAGTAAGTTGTGTCCTATTGATTGATCAAAAAGGGATTTTTTAGAAGAAAAATTCTCCATACCATCCTATGCACACATTTTCTACAATCTAAGTAATAGATAAAACTAGCGCATGATGAACTAGTCCTCAAGTCAGTCCAATACATTAAGAAAGTAAGAAAATTTCGATCCCTTGTGTCTAGTGTTTAAGTACAAGCACAGAAATACATAACAGGGGATCTGATCCACAACTCAACCACATATGATGTTGAGTTGCAAAATACATTTCAGAGACCTAACAAAATAATCCATATGGTTTATTAAATATACAAGTTGCAAATTTTTTTATTTAATCCTTCTCTATTAGATGCCTGCCCCTAATGAACCAAGTATTGGGTGTTATGGAATATAACTAAAAACAAGAATTAGAACCAAGCCAATTGACAAATGTGGTTGCTAGGATAACACTAAACAAAACTGCACATGGATAATAAGATTACCACAAAATACTTGAGCTTTACAGGAAATAAAAATGCAAAAACCAGACATGAAAAAACTGCGATAACTATATATATACCTGGGGGATGCAAATTGCACATAATTTTATTAGCTAATAAGAACAACTTAGCTTCTCATCTCTTCTCTTCAACTTGGATTGTCAATCCTTCTTCCTTCTCTGTAACAGTTGAAAGAGCAAGAGGAAACAGCTCAGTAAACAAGGTCAACGAATTAATTAAAAAAATACGGATTAGTTAAAGCTAATGTTAACTAGTCTACGAAAAGATACAAGTTATTAATCCATGATCTATCCACGTTTACACCATACATAAATCCAATTTAACTGTGAAAATCCAAATATTCCGCATGAAACTCTCAGACCCAGAAACGAAAACTAGAAAACTACAAGATTCCCAGATGAAAAGAAGTGAATAGTCCCCTTGTCTTCATACATTCCAAACAGAACATCCATGTGAAACCTGAAATTCCAACACACGAAAAATGAAAGATTTTGATAGTGATGTGTGGTTCAACTGAAACTAACTCATCCTCGTAAGCCTTTAATAACCAAAACAAAGTATATAGATCTTCCAATTCTATGTCATCAACATGTCGATTGGTTCTGAACAAAAGTAACATAAACAACAACCAAACTCCAAACATGTTTTAAAAAAAAATTCTAGCTAGCCAGATGAGCAAGAAACTTACCGTGCATACAAGCCAAGATCTTGCCCAGATCGCTGGTAGGAGTAACTAAAACGCGAACCCCTTTTCCTGCCATCGTGAGAACTCCAAC
>JAUPMG010119930.1:0-11783 GCA_031762675.1 Pachysandra terminalis | reverse complement strand
AATTTAATAACCAAAATACTTATAGAAATATAATAATGATTAAGAAGTATTATTAATAATGAATTGAGGTTGTTACAATCTACCCTCCTTAAAAGAATTTCGTCCCCGAAATTACACATGTTATATCACCAAATCCTCAATCCTCCAATCTATTATACTTGATTATACACTTTCCACTTATTATCAATTCAAACCTACATTACTCGAACCGTACTGTCACAATATTCATGCCTCACCACACAATCTCTAGGTTTACATGTTTTTATGTTCTTTATTAGGCCATCTAACCATATATTAGCTCGTCGGTTATTCACATTCATATTCACGCATTTCAGTCTTCATTCTATAATATAATTATTTACAATGATAACTTAACATATAATACATCCTGCAAATTTCCTATTATCTCTCACCAAACCACTCTTGAAAAATATTTACACGTTAACCTTCAATCGATTTCTAAATTCTTAAGATTCATTTACTTATATGATCACTCATTCAAATTGCACAACATATGAACATTAATGATGCTAATTTCTACTCCATTACTCAACACAGGTTTCAAGTTTACTACAGAATTTGAATTATTTCATAATTTGCATCAGATTAATTATAATCCAGCATAAATTTAATTAGATTTGATATCCATTTAAATAATAGAACTACACATTTTAATTGGAGTTAGAATAATTGTACCCCTATAATAATAATATATGTTTTACCTCATCCCCATAGTTCTGACTCCCATGTCTTTCCATCTTGTATTTTCTCCTCTTTATGCTGAGTTACTGGTCGGTAGATGCCACAGGGTATGTAGGTAGTACAATAGGGTTTGCTCCAGCCATAAGGTTAGTACTAAACTCTACCTCTCTCTTGGGTGGCAATCCGGGTATGGCTTGGAATACACTTCCAAAATGGCATACAATAGGTATTTCCTCTCAATCTCCCCTCTTATCTATAACCAAAAAGTCTAAGTATGCTAGATGATTTATAATTTTAGATTTTGACCCTCTAATCTTAACAACTTTACCTTCCGGTGTTACAAAAGGCACTATACAGTTATGGAAGTCTATTTGCACATGATATGCAATTAGCCAATCCATACCCAAAATCACCTCAAACTCCGTCATGTTAAGTATAATATGGTCTATGGGTAATGTAGACTCACCTACCATAACTAGGCAAGGCTTACATACTTTCCCTAAGTTTGCTAAACCTCCGATGGGGTTTGCTACGACTAAACTTTTTTCTAGATCCTTCATAGGTAAAGTTAGACAGTTTACTAATGAATTCGCTATGAAAGAATGCAATGCTCCCGTGTCAAATAAAACTTTGGCTGAGGTGTGAGAAATACGAACCGTACCTTACATGACTTGTCCTTGTTGTTGTTCTATGGCATAGACCTAGCTTGTTGAGGTGGCTATTGAGGAGCTCCAGCTTCCTGAACTCCAATTCTTTCTCCTTCCTAATAGTTTTATGAAAATATTCTAGATTGAATTGTACATTAAATTGTTCCCATATCCGGATGGTCATGACAACAATCGTTGCTTTCCACCATCTCCTTGCCTCTCCTTCAAGCATAAAGGCAGTGAAAAGGATCTTCTTATAGTCGTTCACTTCCGTTACGTCGAAGATATGCTTCGAAGAGTCAATCCATGCTTGTGCCTCCATTGGTTCAATAGCACCCTTGAGTACGGTTGGTCCAAGTTTCTTGAATTTCTTAATGCTTAAGGTATTCTGCTGTGCCTCAGACTATTGTGGTATATATTCCCCAATCTAGCTTGTTGCTATTGCATTATATTGGCCATTTGTCACATTGCTTCATAAATTCAAGCCAATTGAGGGTCTTGTCATCATTGCTTGCGGATGGTATGTTGGTATCCACACTAGCGCTTCCTCTTCTTCTGGCCATTGTAATCTACTAAAAAAAAAGACAACATCCAATTTGTTATGAAATATTATCATACTTATCAGTATTTCATATTGCACTTAGAAAACTTTTGAAACATCAGTCCCTTGAAAATTTTTGGAATCGATTAAGAACATGAAAACTTAGGCTCTAATACCAACTTTGTCACATCCGAAGCTTAAGAGTTCTCAAATGAGTCCCCATGAGTTAGAAATATGACTCTCACCCCATATCCACATCGGAGTAGTAGTCAATATACTGCCAAAATAATTGAAAGTACTGAAATCTTTATTAACTTAGAAAATATTCAAAAATAAAGTAGCTACATCTCATAACAATAAAAAACTAAAGCAATTAAAGTAGGGGAAAGAAAATACTATAGTTCTCATGCTAATCTAATTCCTAAACAAAATAAAGCCTAATTATGGCTAGTAAAATATTTTGGCATGCAAGCCAATAAAAACAAAGAAAATCTCTATTATAAATCCTAAGCATTTTATTCGATAAATTCAGTAGTTTCGTCAAAGTACGGTCTCCATAATCCAAGTACTCCTCGTCTAATGTTTATAATTTGAAGTAGGGACAATGCCACTCTTCAATAGTAGACCATAAATTTCCAGAAAATATAGATATTCGTAACATGAACAGATTATTGAATGAAACATAACATATGTGATATGCATATGGTGAATAAGAATGGTCAAGTCTTACTATGTGCCTATTGTGTACAGATAAGAATCACCAAGTGTGATCTAACATGCAATCTAAGTGCTGTGCAATTCGTTAAATTAATTTGTTATCAAGAATTATGTATAGGTTCCCACAAGGTTGATCATTCCTTGAGCAAGAAGTCTTCTCGAACCTTGCTCCCCATACAGGGCCATTCTCAAGTTAAGATATTCCATGTGAGCATCATAGTTCTAAGGGGCTTTGACCTAGAGGGCACAAGTCCCCCACTTATTTGTGATCAAGGGCAATAATTTCAAGGAATTCTATATGAAAACTCCTCAGGGAATTGTATATATAAGCAAGACACAGGAACACTCCTTTAAATAATAGTCCGTAGGACCAAAAATTGTCCTGAAGGATCCATAGGTATATTGGGATAGCGAGTCCCTCAACTCAATTAACGATCAACAATGAATAAGTCTCCTCACCTACTATGATTTCCAGATCACAGCAATCTCTTAATTCCTTAAAAATTTAATAGTATGAACTTCAATGCAAAGTGTGTAGACCTATAGACCAAATCCATGGTCCTAAGGCATATAATGTGCAAGTAATACAGTGCACGTTAACTAAGCATGCAATTGTCACATCCCAAACTTAAGAGTTCTCAAATGAGTCCCTATAATTCAAAAATATGACTCTCACCCCATATCCACGTGGGAGTGGTAGTCAATACATTGCCAAAACAATTGAAACTACTGAGATTTTATTCACTTGGAAAAATAATCAAAAGTAAAGTAGCTACATCTCATAACAATCAAAAACTAAGGCAATGAAAACAAAACAGTCGAAAGAAAATACTATAGTTCTCATGCAAATCTAAATCCTGACCAACAATCCTTTACTAGAAACCCTAACACCAAACCCTAACGAAACCCTGAAACCCTAAGAGTTTGTTGGGTTTTGTTGTTCGTTAATGGTTGCCGGTTTCACCTTGCCGGTGGGTGGTTCAGTACCAGTGGTTCCCTCGTCGTTTCTGGTGGCAGGGACGGTGCCGGAAGGCCAGCCTGCAGCTACTTCTTCTAGTGCGAATTATATTTCTTTTGCTGCAAAAGTGAAGGCTCCGTCGTCCTCATCTGTTATTCTTCCTCCCATTGATGTGAAGGCAAGAACCTCTTTGAAAGATGGTCATGTTTCGATCTCTTTCGCTCCTCATGATTTTTCCAGGGCTATTTATGCATTGGGTTTCACTCTGATCATGAAATTTTCACAAGGTAGACCATCTATGGAGGTTATCAGATCGGCGATCGCTCAAAGTTGGGGTTTCAATGATTCGTTTGTTGTTGGCCTTCTTGATCATCGCCATGTGATGCTTCATTTGTATTCTCATTCAGATTACATTCATGCTTCGACTCGGAGTTCTCCGTTCATTAAAGGATTCATTTTCAGGCTGTTCAAATCGACTGCGTCCTTTCATCCTAAAACTGAATCGGCCATTTCTCCGGTTTGGGTTAACTCACCTGGCCTTCCCCTCCATCTCTTTAATTCTCTTTTCTTGTTCCGGTTTCTAATTCTTTGTGTCGGTTCTTGAAGATTGATCAGGCTACATTAGGTCTTACTCGACCTAGTTTAGCAAACGTTTGTGTAGAGATGAATGTTGCTAAACATCTGCTGGATAAAATTTGGACTAATACAGGTCATGAATCCGGATTCTGGCAAAGTATTGAATATGAACGTATTCCGTAGTATTGTAACCATTATAAACTAAAAGGTCATTTGATGGCCAATTGCAAGAAACTACACGCTGTACGTCCTCCTGTTGAAGGATTTAAAGACGTTATACCGTTGAAAAAAAATGCTTTGAGACGTTAATGTAGACGTGCTCGCACTGATAGTAATGTACCTTCAGATGTTGCTGGCACTTCTAAGAATCAACCTGTAGTAAATGATCATGTTCATAATGTGGGAAATTCTACTGTTCAGCATTTAGACTCTATTGTGGTTCCTGATCCGGTGGTGGTTCCTGGCCTTTCTTCGATTGAAGTTGAGATTGTTCCGGTATGATGCGCACATGGAATATCTTAACTTGAGAATGGCCATGTATGGGGAGGATGGTTCAAGAAGACATCTTGCTCAAGGACTGATCGATTTTATGGGAACCTATATATAATTCTTGATAACATTTTAATTTAACTAATTGCACAGCACTTAGATTGCATGTTAGATCACACTTGGTGATTATTATCTATACACAATAGGCACATAGTAAGACTTGACCATTCTTATTCAGCATATGCATATGCATATCACATATATTATGTTTCGTTCATTAATCTTTTCATGTTACTAATATGTATGTTTTCTGAGAATTTATAGACTACTCTTGAACAGTGGCCTTTGCCCTACTTCAAATTATAAATCTTGTTCGATTTGATTCTTATTGGCTAAGTGTAGCTTATGCTTTCAAGCAACATATTTCAGGCACATTAGACGAGGATTACTTGGATTATGGAGACCCTACTTTGGCCCCTTGCTTTGACGGAACTACTGAATTTTTCGAAGAAGATGCTTAGGATTTATATTAGAGATTTCCTTTGTTTTAATTGGCTTGCATGCCAAAGTATTTTATTAGCCATAGTTAGGCTTTAGTTTGTTTAGGAATTAGATTAACAAGAGAACTATAGTATTTCTTTTCCGTTGTTTTAATTGCCTTAGTTTTTGGTTGTTATGAGATGTAGCTACTTTAGTTTTGATTATTTTCTAAGTTAATAAAGATCTCAGTACTTTCAATTATTTTGGCAATGTATTGACTACCACTCCCATGTGGATATGTGGTGAGAGTCATATTTTTGACTTATAGGGACTCATTTGACTCTTAAGTTTGGGATGTGACAGAGCCCTTGCCAACTTGTGAATCCTGCTGCATGGGTTAAATGACCAAGTCACCCTTTGTTGGATGATTGGAAAAAGCTGTAGACATATTAGGCCTAGTACATACTGACGTGTGTGGGTGCTTGAGCTACATTGATTGAGGTGGATTTGACTACTTCATTACCTTCACCGGCGATCATTCTAGGTTTGGGTATGTGTATCTAATGAAACACAAGTCTGATTATTTTAAATTGTTCAAAGAATTCAGAAATGTAGTAGAGAAACAAATAGGGAAAAGTATCAAGGACTTCGATCAGATCGAGGAGGCAAATACTTATCCACGGAGTTTCTGGAGCATCTCAAGGAAAACGGTATACTTTCTCAGTGGACACCTACTACGCCACAATTAAGTGGTGTATCAGAAAGGAGAAATTGAACCCTATTAGATATGGTCAGATCGATGATGAGTCGCATTGATCTACCCATTTCATTTTGGGGATATGCCTTATTAACCGCATCTCATTTACTAAATAAGGTTCCTACTAAATCCGTGTCGGTTATGCCATATCAGATGTGGCATGGACGAAAATCGAATCTCATTAACCGCATCTCATTTACTAAATAAGGTTCCTACTAAATCCGTCTCGGTTATGCCATATATTTTGGGGATATGCCTTATTAACCGCATCTCATTTACTAAATAAGGTTCCTACTAAATCCGTGTCGGTTATGCCATATCAGATGTGGCATGGACGAAAATCGAATCTTAAGTATGTTAAAATTTTGGGATGCCAGACTCATGTTGAAAGACAAGAAGCTAACAAGATGGAATCTTGAACTCACATTTCTAGGTTTATAGGGTATCCTAAGGAAACTATAGGATACTATTTCTATCACCCAAAGGAACAAAAGGTGTTTGTTGCCAAACATGCTGAATTCTTAAAGGAACAGTTCCTCACAGAATTCAGCACTGGGAAAAAGATAGATCTAGAGGAGGTGTTGGACACCGAGCAAGCTGTACAAACAAACAACGTGGAGCCTGCAATAGTAAATGTGTCCAGTACACAAGTTCCTCGTATATCGAGTAGAACCTCTGCTAATCCTGATGGATATCTTGGACAAAAGGACGAAGAGGAGCTACTTCTAGTGGGAGGTAATGATCCTGCTAACTATGAGGAGGCAATGTCAGACATCGATAAAAAGAAGTAGCTTGAAGCAATGAAATCGGAAATGGATTCCACGTACACTAACCGAGTTTGGACACTTGTAGATCCACCTGACAGAATAGTTCCCATTGGGTGCAAATGGATCTTCAAGAAGAAACTAAATTCAGAAGGTAAAGTGGACGTGTTCAAGCCAAGACTAGTGGCAAAAGGATACACTCAACGTCAAGGTGTTGACTATGAGGAACATTTTTCGCCGGTCTCCATGTTAAAGTCCATTAGGATTTTGTTGACTATTGCAACATACCATAAAAGAACCTGAATAATCACCCTAAATAATTAAGATTAGAACCTAGGTTTAATTGGAAATCTAGTAAAATAAACTCACTAATAGGCAAGATTAGTGCTCATGTAGTCCTTAATCATGAAGTTAAAGACACATTAGGATCAACTTTAAAACCTTAAAACTAATTAAGAAATTAGTTTATTATAGGGAATCAGGTTGATCAGTTAAGAGACACTTAAGCGATTAGTTTAAAAACAAAATAATCACATCTGATAGCTCTAAAGACTCACCTTAGACCCGTTAAGAAAAGCCCTCTAGCAATAGTCACTTAGGTGCCCAGTTGGAAAATATAGAACTAGAAACCCTGTTTTGCCCCTACTACTGAACCAATTCTCAAATTGACCTCTTAAGCCTATAAATAGAACACTTAGGTTATATTATCATTCTTCTTCTTCTTCTTCTTCTTCTTCTTCTTCATCTCTTCTCTTTCTCTTGGAGCATTGGGGAATGGAGAAAGACCATCGGAGATCGTGGAGACACGACGGATCAACCCTAACGCATTCTGGCAACGCCTCGAGTTGAGTATCCTCTCTTTGATTGTGTTTTAGCATTATGACCATGGAGAAGGATTATTTGTTGAATGCCTGACTTCTCCATGGAACTTTTACTTGATTTACATGCTTACGTGGTGGCTTAGAGCCCTGAACTTTCATTTATGAACTGAAATGTGAAAACCAAATCCCTAAAGTTAGGAATATCGTGAGAAAACATCAAATCACTGAAATGGACTATATCTTTGAATAAAAACCATAACCGAGCCTTCTTGGTAGTGAGAACAACCTCCCAGTGAAATTTCAACCTATTTGGACCTTTCCTGAGCTTCGACGATCTGTTCAGCACGCCGAACAGTCCGTCGAATCTCAAAGCTCTTTCTGGGCTCTCTGGAATGGTCGTCGAGACCTTGTTAGGCAAGCTTAAGAGGTCACAGAACCCAATATTGGTAGAAAAACTAAGTTTACTTTTTGTTTATCGAGACTCATCCGGACAAAACCCCAAAGTGACATGTTATTTGGCACACTTTTGCTATTTTCGGCGCGCCGAAGGGTCACTGAGGACCCCGCCGAATAGTTCCCTTGATCTGTTGTGGGAGATTCAAACGTGGACACGTGTATCTTGACCAACCTCACATGTTTGGCCTATTTCCGGGGTCAAAATACTTTCCATGCAAATTATGACCCCTCAACCCAAAAGTTAGTTTTTCTAGACTTGGCCGAGCAATAAGAGATTTTGGGAAATCAAGTGTGAATTGCCCCAAAACACTCCCATTAGCTCAAGACCATCATTATACATATATTTGAATGCTAATAGTAGTGGTTGTGGAGTTTTAACCTTCAAATTTGTGAAAACGGCATTATTTAAGGTACTTCTTGCATGATTTATTAAGTGAATGATGTGTTAAGGCACCATTATGCCTCAAAGTTAAGTTTATGGTGGATGGATCATGTTTGAAAGTTCAAGTATGATAAATGTAGATTTTGGAGCCTGTGTGTGTACCAGTGTGGCTTACCTCTCTTGCATATTAATGTGTTTTCCTTATTTCCTCTTTTTATGACATTGTGAGTTATATGGAATTATGTTGTGTATTGTAGTATTTCGTAGAGTAGATTTCTATCATTAATTTAGGAGAATTTATATCAATAATATTACATTAATACATCAAAATAAATTGAACAGGAAATATACAACCAACAAAAAGTTCAAAAGTTGGTTACAACCAAAAAGAACATCAACTAAAAAAAATCCCCTAGACTGGTACAGCGAAAGAGACATAACAACAAAACATCAACGATTATATTCAGGAGGAGGTGTAAGAGGTTTAGGTGGAAGAGTTTCTGGTGTAACAGCTTGAGATATAGGTGGAAGGGTCACAGAAGGAGCAGTCTATGACACAAGTGGAGCAACTTCTGAATTTTTACTAAGGAGTCCTAAAATGGTTTGGAGGGTTCGGTTCACACTCTCCTTGAACTCAGAGAGTTCAAGCCTAGTCTTCTTGCGCTCAAAAATCATAGTCTTCTTCATCTTAGTATTGGCCTTCTCCAAGGCTGATAATCTAGCATCAAAATCTAATTTCCTCTTTGGTGCAGATGTAGGTGCGTCAGGTTCTGATGAAGGAAGGTCATGTTGCTACACTTGCTGCTGCTGCTGCTGATCTATATCTTGGTCTTGTTGTTGTGCTTGAAAAGGTACTATCTGCGGTTGTTGTTCTGGTTCTTCTTGTTTAATCTTCATGAGCTTGAAACTCGTATTCCCAAAGGGTTTAATGGTAACACTACACTCTCTACCAGGAAATGGTTCTCACCATTGAACAGAGATAGCACACATCAGACAGGGAAATGGTAAACCACCCAACTTGGTGCCTTTGATGTACTTTATAAGATGATTCATGATGAAAGTTGGAAGGTACAGTCCTCGCCCTTGACTTACCATATATACTACCTGGGCCATGTGACCAACGAGCTCAGTCCTATTTCTAGGCCTGGGATAAACATTCCACACAAATATACCATGCAAGAGTCTATACAAATGGCGGAGGTTAGTGGATTTCAAAGAATTATTTCTTATCCACTTCACTTCTGATCCACACAAAGCTGTGGGGATTAGTAGTTTTCTCAGAAGGCATCACTGGAATTGCATGAGGGTCTAAGACAATAGAAACGTTCATTACTGTGGCCACAAGTTTTTGGTCAGGAACTCTCTTGTGGTTGTCAAACATGAAAGTGATGGTTAAGTTGTCAAGGTTGGAGTGAGTGATGTGAACATACATCTCTTGGGTGACAGATAAAAAAGCTTACCTCCCCAATTCATAATGGCATCCGTACCAATAGCTTGCAATGTCTCAAAAACTCCAAAGTTTTGTATTTGCTTCACGTCTAATTTTCTTTCCATGTACATACCTCTATTGTAGTATACGGAATCTTCTTCATCTTCTTCATCAGGGTTCAAGTTAGGAACTGGTCCAGTCTCTAGTTCATATGTGGGTTTGGGTTCATACTCAGATTCTGATGAAAACTCAGTTTCGTACTAAGGTTCAGGTTCAGGTGGAGGTGGTTTCTTCTTAGGAGTTATGGGTTTCCTAGAGATTAAGGCTTGAATTTCCTTGCTCTTGTCATTACCTTGGGTTTTGGTTATGGTTAATCAAGGATTAAAGAGTACAAGAAAGGAAATTCTGGTAGGGAGAAAATCAAAAGACAACTCCTAAACTTCTATGGCATATAAAGACGAGCTTGCCTCTAGGAATCGATTAGAGAAGAATGGTTGGAATTGATGAAGACTACGAGTTCAAAAAAGATGGAGGGTTTAAGAAATCAGAGGGTTAAGAGAAATTCAAAAGGGTTCGAACAAGAAAACAAAATGACTAATTTAAAACTATTTCAATAGACCTAGCAGTGTGCCGCTTGGTTGCCGCTAAGGTTGCCGCTACTTAAACAAACTAAAATGAAAATAACAGGAACTCTAATTACACAATTAGGCCAAAATATAAATCACAAAAAATCATAAAGAAATCATTCCAACTAGAATTAAAATTATAAAAACCTATTTTGATTAGATGAGTTGGCTACTCATCTGATTTTTGGGTCTTGGACTGGTTAGAATTTTAATTAAATTCTCCAGAGCCTGATCCAATTATCTTTTTACGTGAATTATATCTAATATACTTAATATATAGCTAAATAAACTATATCTATATACTTTTATTAAATTTTATTATATAAATTCTAATTCCTATCTATTCCCTTTAAAAACTTAGTTCAATGTATTGTACACTACATTGACTTCCATTTTTAATTAAATAGCTAGTATTAGGGTTATAATTATTGTTCTAATCAAACAACAAACAAAAGCCATTGCTTTAACATATCCCTAAAGATATTTAAATCCAGTATACATTCAAACACCACATCAATATAGCAAATCCTTCAGATTTTTTAGAAAATAGTGGCCACTACTACAAATTTGAATTCATTTATCTTGGTAATTTCCTAAATTTGGATTCCAATTCTTAATTCCTATTTAATTCTCCTAAATATTTTATTTAAATCTTTTTAGAACTTAGGCACTGATACCACTTTTGTCACATCCTGAACTATTAAGACCATCGATATTCCCAATAGTTAAGTATGTAGCTCCCACCCCCAAAAAAACATGGGAGTGGAGAGACTAATCAAAACATAAGCAGAAGCAATAATATAGTTCTGATAATAATCTAAATAAAAGAACTATGAACTTTATTAATAATCTGAAATAATTACAATGTTCAACTATCTAATACAAATTCTATCTTTGAAGTCCCAATCCTAATCTAGCTCTCTTAGAGAAGAATCTTCTAAACCTGAAAAATATAAGACCAACATAAATAAGCTGGAAAGCCCGGATAAGTAGACCTTCAACACAGGGTATTTACTAATATCAAAATAGTATGAAATTATATATATATATATAAGTGCAAGCGTGAAGATAATATATATATATATATATAAGTGCAATAAGTTAAAGCGTGCAGATAATCAAACAATAAGTGTTCTCTCCCAATCTCGCCATAGTATAAAGAATGGTGGTCAGTATCAATGGTCCTCCTTCTATACGCAATATTAAGTCATATGTATCACACATAAGACGACAACACTAATATCAACAAACAATATGCAATGCAAGGGTGCAGCTAAGTATGCTAATATTGTAAGTTCCCACATGATCGATCATACCTTGAGCAAGATGTTTTCTCGAACCAACCCCCTATACAAGGCCCTTCTCAAGTTAAGATATTCCATGTGTGCATCATAGTTCTAAGGGGTTTCGACCTAGAGGGCACAATTCCCCCACTTGT
>JAUPMG010119908.1:0-11784 GCA_031762675.1 Pachysandra terminalis | reverse complement strand
GCCTCTTTAACAAATCCACAAGATGTGTCAAAGCCCCGGTATCAACTATGACTTGCTGATGCTCTGGCTGTTAACACAGAAAACGACAACAACAACAACAAAAACAACAGAGCAGGATCAGAGACAATTAGAAGTACAACAAAAGAAAAACTTCAACTTTGGAAACTAAAAGACTCATTTTGGCTCAATCAGAAATTAGAAACATATTAGATGTCTAAGACAAGAAGCACATCAACTAAGCAATGAACAATGACATTTAGAAGATATTAGTTCCCCGTCTCCTTATCAAATAAAAATGAAAAATTACATGAAGGAGATATTAGCTACAGCATCCCTCCCAACTAAAAATTTAACAAACACGAAGAAGATATTAGCTCCCTCCATCCCTCAAGGATGCCAACATTCTATCTTTTCAAGCCTTCTTCTTTGCATGGACAATGGCTCCGGATAAAAGCCCTGCCACCCGATCACCTTGCCCGTAATTAGGAGGATTTCTCTAAGTGTTATTTGTGCTGCGAAAAATTAGAAGAGTTGTCGATCATTGTTCCTAACATGATTTAGAGACTCCAGAAAAAACTTCAATTAATTTCTCATGGTGGTTTTTCCTATTCAGGAGCATTTTTGGACATGGAAAACCCTTTGTCCATTGATACCTGACATTTCTTTTGATGTAATTGATGGGTAGGAATTATTATGCATTCTGAGATATGTGAAGCCGGCTTCTCAATCTTTAATCAAATATATTTGATATCGTTTTTAAGGCATCCATCCTCAAAATTTTCTGCAACACTAGATTCTCAATTCTAGCTATATTTGGTGGCACAAAATCCAATCCACCATAATAAGAACAAGAATGAATGCCCTTAAGGCAAACTGGAAGGTGCAGAGAATGGGTTGCATCAATAATATTGTTCCATGGGTTTGATGCACGTCTTTCGCTCTTGGAGGCTTGACAGCAAAATCAACTCCATTTCGGAGATAGCCAATGAGATATTCTCATGTACAGCCATATTCATCCAGAAGTTAATCATTTGGGAACCTCCTTGAAAAAGGAGGTGAACACTGACAGTTCCTTTTTTGTTATAAATAAGCCGTTACATGCTAGGCTCATGTTGATATCCTATAAAACACAATTAAGATATTCAAGCACTCACCAAACACATTAATTGGAACTTGTATCGATGCCCTCTATAACAAAAATAACATAACCTGGGTTACATCCAAACCATGCCAAATAGTTTCTAACAACTACTGTAATTGACACTTGATAGAATCATTCATTCATAGCAAACATGCAAGTGGTCAACAGAAGAAGCAAAACAATACCACACAATTGAGCACGTGCAACTAGATCCTATTAACATTTATCATGAATAGGTGATCTAGTGGTATAACTCAGCAGCATTAATGCCACTGATTTCCCAAATCATTTTTATTAGAAACTTCAAATAATGGACCAAAAAACACGAACATGAAACATCAAAAAGTATATCCCTACATATCTGTCCCAAAAGTGTGTGCGTATATATATATAGAGATATATACGTGTGTGTGTGTGTGTGTGTGTGCGTAAAGAGAGATAAAGAGATTTTATTAATGGAGAAAGGAGATACGTGGAGGAGTGCCAGACCCTAAAAAACATGAGGATAGAATGTCAATTAAGTATGGCAACCATACAGAAATATTTCCTAGACATTAAGTGCTTTGCCAACTAATCAGACAAAACAGCGCATACAATTTTGCAAAATGGACTTTAACAATGTTCCAGCTGGACATGTTAGCAATTTAGCACAAAATATGTGGCAAGGTTAAGCAAGCTTCTTTATTATCCTAATCCAACAATTGAAAAGGCTGTGGTAATTTTTTTTTCCTACCAGCAATGCAACAGTATTCTCAATTTGTAGCTCTATATGTACATACACACGTAAAATACTAAATACCTGCATGTGAAAAGAAAATGTTAACATTTATGTACACATAAATACTAAAATTTTGCACGTGAAGAGAAAATGTTAACTTTTATAAATTAGTAATCATTGTTGCCAAATTTGGGTAGGAGAGAACTGAAGCTATCTGTAGACTCTATAACAAAGTAGCATTTATCGGCAACTTATTAGACTTGCAGTAAATATCTAACATAAACATAATAGATTAGCCCTACAAAGTCTACCAAATAATAACAGAAACATAATTGAATAACTAATAACAGAAACATGTTAATTAATGTAAAATAATACTAATTAAAAAAATTGTTTTGTTCGACCAACCAGTACAAACCGAACCATTTGATGGCAGCAACTTTGTTCATTAATTCTGCATCAACTAATTCTTTCCCATTTTAATCAGATTGTTGGTTTCTATGTAAGTTCAACGGATTATGTTCATTCCTCGAATAAGGAAAATTTACTTAGAAAACATATAATTCCCCCAGAAACTGAGGAATTTATTGGAGACGAAAAAAATTACAAAGATTTTTTGACAATGAGAGGCAGCTGACAGTGTATACTATTATAATCTGCATGTTAACGAGAACAAATAGAATTCCAAGTTTAAATGAGTTCTCTTTGACGAATCTTTCACCGAGTAATAAAGAATTAAACGCAAAGCACTTAAGCAATAATAAACAGACAAAAAACTTTAAACCGAACTGTTAACAGAAACAGAAAATGGAGTTTTATGAAATTGAACAACTAAACACAGTACATAGATCCAAAGAAACTTAAGCAACAACGAAGATACGTATTAAAATCAATCAAAAGCATGTATTCATGTCGTATTACCTTCACGGAAAGGAGCCCAAGCGCGAAAGCACTTCCTTTCTCGACCTCGTGCTCGAATGGCCTCGGACCGTTCTCACCTTCTGCTAGTGGTGGCGGCGCCTGAAGATGCCTCACCAGAGCTGGAACCGCGCCACCTTCGACAATAACGTTCACAACTTCTTCTGCAGTGGGAAAGATCATCTAAAACCCTAAATTTCCAAAAAAAAACTGAAGAACTCCAAAAGAACAAAATAAACAGAAAAACCTAGAAATCAAAGAAACTAGGTAAACAAAGAGGCGAAACACGACCAACAAAGAACGAAAAGAATTTGAGATCGGAGTACTCAAATCACCATTTTTAGCGAGCTCGGCGAGAACGTGAACTGCACGCTTGGCGGCGGCTCGATCGGATTCTTTCCAGGAAAAGGTGGAGTTGAGGATATTAACCTGCTCACTCACCGTGCACCATAGCGCCTGTCGGACGTCAGGGGAGGCGACGGAGATCTCCCTTCCTTCTTCGAAATC
This sequence comes from Pachysandra terminalis, assembly GCA_031762675.1. Lineage (NCBI taxonomy): Eukaryota > Viridiplantae > Streptophyta > Magnoliopsida > Buxales > Buxaceae > Pachysandra > Pachysandra terminalis. Next base: position 8,500 of record JAUPMG010119908.1, on the reverse strand, counting down.
GTCTTCCAGCTTCCGTTTTAGGCCTTTCTTCTCCGGGATCGTCTGTTCTTGTTGGCTCTTCTGCTGCTCCATGAGAGGGTAACAGAGAGAGAGAGAGAGAGATAGAGAGCTGAGAGGAGGTGATGAGGAAAAGAGATGGATTTTGAAGCGAAAGAAGATTGAAGGGTATTTTCGGAAGAAAAAAATATATAAGTCAGCTTTTTATTGTTTTTCAGTAACTAGTGTTGATGGCATGAACTGTGTCGGTCGGTTCATTGCCGGCAGCTTTATTTCCGGTTGTGGAGTTCTCCCGGCCTTTTTCCAGTCGAATAAGAATGTTAACATCTGCTACTGTCAAAATAACTTGCACTAGCGAGGTTAAGAACGGTCTGTTATTTATAGGGATGTCAATGGTTTGGTCTAAAGACTAAAGTGAAAACGAAACAAACCAAATCGAAAAGAACCTGTTTGGTTCGTTTTTTTTTTTTTTTTCATTCAGTTTGGTTTTCGAAAACCAAAGTAGTACGGTTCGGTTTTCAGTTAAGGCTTCGATTAAATCGAACGAAAAAACAAATTAGATTGGTTCGGTTTTCAGTAAAGGCTTCGATTAAATCCAACTGAACTAAAATAATATTTCTAAACCAAACTAAACCTATATACCTTTATATGTATTGTATATGTATATATATATTTATATGTGTATGTATGTGTATTTATTATATAAAATAACATTAGTTATATTAAATCAAACCAAAAATAAATAAATTTCGGTTTGGTTCAATTTTCAGTTTTGGTAACTGTAGTTTGGTTTGGTTTTCGATTTTATAAATCGATTTGTATTTCGGTTTAGTTAAATAAATCTCAATTTAGTTTATGTTTGGCCACTAGACTAAACCAAACAGACCGAATTACACCCCTAATTATTACGAACCAATTAAAATATTTTAAAAACCTGATCTAGCATTGAACCCATGAGGAGGATGGTCCAGTTCAACTATACGGTTCAAACTGAGACAATATAAGTCGTAAACATGATCAATTAAAGAAAAAGCTAAGAAATCCAATATATTTGGTTTAATCTAATTTTTTTCAACTCGTAAGGTTTGACCAGCCAACACTGATTTTATAATCTGTTAGCAACCAATTAGGTAGAATTAAGAATACTACTGATGGAATACGTCAAATTCTTCAGCACAAGAAGCCTCCGGATAAGCCACCGGACCTGCCTATTATAAAACCTCCAATTGAGGTCTACGGATTCAAATTAACAAATCCTCTTAAGAATGATGAATTCTTAAATCAATTAGCCAGAAAGCTACAAGGTCTGTCAATCCATGCTTTATCTTATCAGAATTCTGATGCTTCTGACTCTGATTACAATTCAGATATTTCTCCAGAAAAACTCTATGAAATTGAAAGCAATTTTATTGAACCAAATCATGAACTTCAACTTCAAAAAATCAACTTTAACAAAAGTAATCCTAAAACCACTTTTGCTGGTCCTACTAGAAATTACTATCCTAGACCTACTCCTCAAAACCTTCCCTATGAGGAAGATTTCTATCATACCCAGAAATCTTATCATGGTAAGACCATCTATAAATGAAACATTGATGGAAAGACTGAATATCAGATCTATGAAACCATTCATCAGATCTTAATGTATAGCACAGTCTGTAAACAAAACAACAATACAGATCTAGAAATTGCCGAGTTCGTCACCTACGGATTTACTGGAATCCTTAAGGGCTGGTGGGATAATCTTATCACACCTTAACAACGGCATGAAATCTTACATGCCACCAAAATAATTAAAAATGAGCAGAATGTGGATACTCCACAGCCAGATGCTGTGTATACTCTCATTCTCACCCTCATTCGTCATTTTGTTGGTCCCGAAGGTATATGCGTTGACAGGTCTCGCGAACTCTTACAAAATCTTCATTGTCCCACTCTTAGCCATTTCAGATGGTATAAGGATGTATTCCTTACAAAAGTTCTCCAAAGACCTAATGCTAATTCAAAACATTAAAAAGCCAAATTTATTGATGGCTTACCAACTTTCTTTGCTGAAAAAGGATAGAAAAAAATTAAAAAGATTTGAATAATGGTATATCTATACCATATGATACTCGTACTTATGGTAGTCTTACTAGTATCATTATTCAAGAAGGCTCAACCATTTGCAATGATATTAAATTGCAAAAGCGGCTTAAGAAAGAAAAATTTGCCAAAAATAAAGATACTAGAGACTTCTGCGAGCAATATGCTTACAGCACAAAAATTGATTATCCTAATAAAAGGAGATCAAAAATAATAGATAAAAAAATCCTCTAAAAAGAAATCTTATAAGAGAAAACCTTATAAGGACCAACATGAAAGTTCTAATAGGAACAAATCTTCTAAAAAATATAAGAGATGAACAAAAAATCCTAAAAAGGCTAAATGCTACAAGTGTGGTAAGATTGGCCATTACGCCAACAAATGTACCACTCAAAAGAAGTTAAATAATCTTCAAATTGATAAAGATTTAAAACATCAATTAAGTAAATTGTTACTTAATTCTTCTTATTTTGATCGAGACACTGATCATAATAATTCTGCTAGTGAAGATTTCAATTCTTCATCATCATTTGAATCTGCCAAATCTGAGGCTTGTCGATGTAATGATCTTCGCAATCAATGCGACCATCTTCAAGCTATTATTCAAATGAATGGTCTAATTATTTACGTACTTACTGACCAACAACAATCTATTATTGACTTAGTCGATCAAGTACATGATCCCCAAGTCAAGAGGCAGCTAATTCAAGCTGCTTTTGATACCACTAAACATGACACTCCTCATGTATCTCCGAGTATCCCTGATATGCATTACAGTATGAAGAAAATAATGAATAGACTCCAATATCCTTCATAGTCTCATCAAAGACAAACCAATATTCTTGATCTCAGGAATGAAGTTAACCAATTGAAAGTTGAAATTAAACATCTCAAAACTCAACAATAATTTATGCAATATGAAATTCATCAATTGCACATCCAATCTAAACCTAATAAAGGCAATACTCCTGTTTCTGACCCAGACCAAGCTTCTACTAGTCAGAATGCTAGTCAAGAAATCCTCCCTACCACTAATACCATTGACACAACCCCTGAGTATCTTATGCTCATGAATCAAATTGCCTTTCAAAAATGGTATATCTCTATAACTTTAGTAATTGATAAGGAATATACCTTAACTAATATTTTGGCATTAGTCGACAGCGGCGTAGACATGAACTGCATCCAAGAAGGTCTTGTGCCTACCCAATACTTTGAGAAAATTACTCAAGGTCTCACTAATGCTAGTGGAGGTAAAATGCAAATTAAGTATAAAGTTTATATTTGCAAAGAGGGTATTTGTTTACCATCCACATTTTCCTTAGTAAAAAACATGAGTCAACAAGTTATTCGTGGCACTCCCTTTCTGACCTTGATTATGTCAATCAATAAAATAGATTCTAACGGAATCTATACAACTCTTCATGGTAAGGAGATCATCTTTGAGTTTGTCACGTTACCAATTCATAAGCATATTAATGCATTAAAAATTAAAATTTTTCAAAAGAAAAACATTTACTTTTTCATCAAAAAGAAATTTCCTCCCTGACAATTCATGATCATCTTCAATGACCCGATATAATCTCACAAATTGAGAAAGTGAAGACTCAGTTTCTTACTGAAGTCTGTGGTGATATCCCAAATGCTTTTTGGGATTGAAAGAAACACATTGTCTCACTTCCTTATATTAAGGATTTTAATGAGAAGCAAATACTTAATAAAGCTCGACCCAGTCAAACGAAGGCTGATTACCTAGAACTTTGCAAATCAGAGATCCAAAATCTTTTGGATAAAAAGCTTATCTCCAAGAGTCATTCTCCCTGGAGCTGTACAGCTTTTTATGTCAACAAGGCTGCTGAAAAAGAGCATGGTACTCCAAGACTTGTAATCAATTACAAGCCTCGGAATGATGTACTTGCTTGGATTCGCTACCCAATTCGCAATAAGAAAGACTTATTAGACAGACTGCAATCTGCAGTAGTCTTTTCCAAATTTAACCTCAAATCTGGATATTGGCAAATACAAATTACCCCTAAAGATAGATACAAAACTGCTTTCACAGTTCCCTTTGGTCATTATCAGTGGAATGTTATGCCATTTGGGCTTAAAAATGCCCCTTCTGAATTTCAAAATATTATGAATGAAATTTTCATTCCATATTCCCAATTCTGCCTTGTCTACATTGATGACATTCTGATTTTTTTCTAATTCACTTGATCAGCATTTCAAACATCTTTAACTTTTAAAGGATGTTGTGACAAGAAATGGTCTAGTTTTATCTGCTCCCAAAATGAAACTATTCCAAACCAATGTCCGCTATCTCGGACATAACATCAATGAAGGAAACTTATTCCTATTGATAGAGCTATTGAACTTGCATCCAAATTTCCGGATGAAATTCGAGATAAAACCCAATTGCAGAGATTTCTTGGTAGCCTCAATTATATCTCTGATTATTACAAAGATTTTGCTGCTGATACTGCTATCCTTTATGCTGGACTTAAGAAGAATCCCCTTCCTTGGTCTGATGCTCACACTAGAGCGGTTAAATTAATCAAATTAAAAGCCAAGCAATTACCTTGTCTTTCTCTAGCCAATATTAATTGGTTCAAAATTGTTGAAACATATACCTCTAACTTTGGATATGGCGGTATTTTAAAACAATTGAACCCATCTTCTAATAAAGAAGAATTAGTTAGATTCACTAGTTGAACTTGAAAATCTGCCCCTGTTAAAAAAGAAGTGCTATCCATTGTAAAATGCATTTCTAAATTTTAGGATGATCTTCTTAATCAAAAATTCTTGCTTAGAATTGATTGCTCCTCGGCTAAACCTATTTTACAAAAAGATGTTAAGAATATTGTCTCTAAACAGATTTTTGCAGGTTGGCAGCTCAATTATCAAATTTCCATTTTTCTATTGAATATATCAAAGGAGAATCTAACTCCTTACCTGACTTCCTTATTGGTAAGTTTTTGCAGGGCAATGCATAGAGGCAAGAAAATACCTACTCGTGGAGGAAATTCCTCCAGAGGCAAGCAATAGCAACAATCATCGCCATCTCATAATTATGGAGAGCAATATCCTCCCCCGTCTCAAACCAGAGACCTTCTTAGTAATAAAACTAAGACTGTTGCAGATGTGGTTTCCACTCCAGCCCCACAACACATCTTGAATACAATGGCTACACACCCTATTCTCTGTCTCAATGAAGGAGACGAACAATGGTTCGATGTTCCATGGGAGTTAATGACGCGATATCTTTTAGACCAAAATTTTGTTGGTCCAGCCAACAGATCTCGCCATGACTATGAAGCAATCTTGAAAGAAACTGGCAGTGTGGACATTTCCCATACATTGGCAAAGCCAACCCAGGCTAATAGCCCCTTTGCTTATAACAAAGCGATTGTAAGACGAATTCTTTCTCACTATGAATGGGGATTAAATCCCAATTCTACCACGAAGCTTCAGGCTTCTAATACAGTTTATAACTACTGGGATTATATCTCATCTTGGCATAATGCCTTTTATTATCAAAACCCAACACATAAACACTCATGATTTATCAAAATGTGTCCACAGTCAATTAAGACTGTTTACCCATCCTGGTTTTTCCAGTGGTGGCAAAGAATGAGCCCGGAGGTTGAAATTTTCCCTCTAACATTGTCGGTGCAATTATTTACCGCTTATACCCAATTGCATCATCAATTATGAGGAAAAAGCAAAGCTCCAGTGGGCTTCCACTATTAGTATTTTTCACTGATTTGGTATTCCATGGATATGGAAATGGGACCTAAGATGTACAATTAATGTGTTATGCCTCCCAATTTTGGAGCACAGTTGAAAATATAGCCAATGAACGGTTAATCCCAAGATTACCTCCTCCAACTTCTGAGCAAATTGATGCTCATAACCCTTTTGAGGTTATTAAGTCCAAATTATGGATCGAATTCGCTCTCATAACAGAGGAAGAACTTATGGAAAAATGTCTTCAAATTTTCAAGGATAACTTTATATCTCCTTCCAATCCCCTTCTAAATCTCATAATAAAAAATTTATCCGGTGCTACAGTACCTGCCAGCCACTACAGCATTCTACGACAATAGCCACGTCAACACCAACAACAGTTCAATGCCATGCCACGCCACGTCTACCTGTCCAGTCAGCCAATTCAACTGAGTCAACCATCTCTAACAACTCATCTGCCAAGTCATCCTTTGGGGTCCACTCGACTTCATTATTAAAGCACATGTCAACCCTTCGTCATTGCCTACATCATATCCTCGACGTCAACAGCTTTTCATCAGCCATTACATTATCATGATAGCTGGTAGCCGCTACTGTACGGATTTCAAAATATATTTTGAAGTCCGAGGCCTATAAGAAGACCTTGGGAGCTCATTTTGTGAGAAGCGGAATCTTCCACCCTCAGAGCTCTGCAACTCCCTCTCTGCACCGACTATCACCAACCACCATCTCCGACCACCGTCTCTGGCTTCGACCATCACTGCCAACCACCGTCTCCGACCACCAGCATCTCTTCGGTGACTCCAGTTACCCTCCGGCACCAACGTTACTATTTCAGTCATCTTCTCCGACGACCCTTTGTAAGTATTACTATTCACGTAGAATAGTAATTACTATTTGTATTTTGTAATAGGAGTTTACTATCTGTAACAGTATTTTACTATTTATATATACTATTAGTATTTACTATTCATGTAACACAACAAAAAAAGGATTTTTCTCGGCAGTTTAATAAAAATCGCCGTTATAAAAACATGTGACGGCAGTTTAATAAAAATCGCCAATAAATCCCTTTAGGGCGCACTAAAGCCCTTGGCGCGGGAAAATTGGCGGGAGAAACTAACCATATATCGGCAGTTTTTATAATAACTGCCGACCTATTGTCATATAACTCGGCGGTTTTTAATAAACCGCCGAGAGTAGTCTGGTCAAAAGTCGGCAGTTTTATTTAGACCGCCGAGACCGCACTAAAGCCCTTGGTGCGGGATAATTGGCGGGATAAACTAACCTTATCTCAGCAGTTATTATAAAACAGCCGACCTAGGGTTATATAGCTCGGCGGTTTATTAAAAACTGTCGAGACCGCTATGATAAATAGTCGGTGGTTTATTTAGACCGGCCTGGTCAATAGTCGGCGGTTTTTTAAAAATCGCCGACATAGGGTTCATTGTCGGTGGATTTTAAAAAACGGCCAACAATGGTTTCTTTCTTTACCTCGACTCTAACCCTTCTCTTTTCTCCCTCTTTCTCTTTCCTCCTCCCACCTTCACTACGTCTGCCTTCGCCATTGCCGTTGTCGTCGATTGTCGTCGCCGTTGTTGTCGCCGTCACTGCTACTATTGTCACTCGCCGTCACTATCGCCGTCACTCTCCGCTGCTATTCGTCACCATCAGCAAATCCCAAGGTTTGATTTGATTTGAAGAGAAATACATTTTGGTATTAATGTCTATTGCATTTTTTATGGTGCATGTTTCTGGTTTTGTTTGATAGATCATTAGACAATGATGTGCATTTTGACATTGGAACACCAAGGATAAGATCCTCTATGTATATGAGATGGTAGCTTGTTGTTTCTTTAAAATGTGTGTTTTCTGAAGAACTTAGAAAAATGGTTTTAGCTTAAACTGAAAAGGAAATGAGCTTTAGTTGTGTGGAATCATTTAGAATTCTGTAAAAGGGACTTGTGTAGAGGCTCCAATAAAGAAAATGGAATTGTGAATATATAATTTTCTGGATCCTTTCATTCCAGGAAGAATTTCGTTTCTAACAGGCATACTACTTCATTGAGATGGGTTTTTCTGGAGATTCTTTTCAGTGAAATAAAGGGGTAGGAGTTGTCGGTTGTTAGTCTGCCATTACTGTTGGATTTGAGTCAAAGGCAAATTGAACTGAGGTTGGTGTCCAATTAAAGAATAGTTCATTTCTACTTTGACCTTAATGACATCTATAGCCTTATGATTGCAAACTCAGTTATTCCAACATTAACTAACAGTAAGTAATTTCACAACCAAGTTCAGATTTCCATCTACACTTACAAATCAATCAGCTAATCCCACTTCTAATATGTTTGTCGCTAGTCAAAACATAACTGTAATTAAGCTTATAAATACGTTTTCAATCCAAACTTCACATTTATTTGACAAGAATACAATTCCACATTGGATTTCAATAGAAATCCAATGTGGAATTCTATTGGAAAAATATGTAAATCTCCCATCAAGCACTCATACCACCTTTTCCTCTCTGCAAACTTCCCAATTAATATAATCCCTTTTTTTCTCCCCCTCCTCATCAAACCCCACATCATAACCAACTTTCCTTTCAATTGAAAAAACATGTAAATCTCCATAGAATCAAATCCATCCATTGATTGAAGATGGATGGCAAATG
>JAUPMG010119897.1:0-11784 GCA_031762675.1 Pachysandra terminalis | reverse complement strand
ATGAACCTTGAGTCCCGCTCCTCTACTTTGATTATAAAGGTGGAAGTGGCGGCTTCTGTAGAATTTTGCCTTAAGTATTCGGACAAGTTGGCGAAAGTGCAAGAGCGGCAAAGAGAAATAAAATAAAAAAATAAAAAGGCTGTTGATTTTTGGGGAGTTAGGGTTTTTGTTTGGGTTTCATTTTGGTGATCAAGAAGGTAGAAGGTTTTGTGCATATTCCCTTCACGTTTCCATCATGGTAAGATTGGGATCGATTCTTCAATAAGATTGGAAGCTATTGTGATTGTGGTTAGAGGTGGCAATGGGCCAGGTCGGGTTGTAACCGGGTCGGGGCTTAAACAGGTTGCAAAGTCCAAGTTTTGAGACCCAGAATCGATCCCTGTCGGTAGGTACCAGTCCATTGACTAGTCAACCGACAGAGAGTGGATTATAGGCTAAATTGGGTGTTCGGTAGGCTTCAGTCCACCGGTAACTCCACCGAACACCTGAGAAAAACACAGAGACAATTCGGTAGACTCCGGTCCACCGACCGCTCCACCGACAGAGACTAACTTTTAGTTGATTTTGGGACTTTGGTAGGCTTCGGTCCATCGGTTACTCCACCGAAGATCCAGTATAATGTACAGACTTGTGAAATCTTGCAGATTACCTGGGTGGATGATAAAGGGCTTAGGCCATCGATTGTCAGTTGGATTCCGGAAACAAGTTTTGACCCGAAGGCATCTAGCCTACCTGCAGGAGTCAAACTTGGTATTCCGAGGTTGTTGTGACCATCATCCCACCTTAGGTTTAATTCTGGTTAAATGTGGAATTACCTTGTCTATTGACTATGTGTGATTGTTTGTGGTGTGATAACATGATGGGAAGCTTATGATGGTTTGCAATCAGATTATCCGAGTGTATGGGCGCGTGGACAGTTTCCGTTGTTGATCTTCATTTGAAGTCCTAGTTTAATGCACTACATACTAGTTTGATAATGAATGATAAGTGAACCACGAGGTGGAAATCTATGGAGAAATTATGAGAAGCCTCCGGTTGGGTTGATTATATGCCAGTGGGGTGAAAGTGCCCACTTAAACTAGGGTAGGATGCTTGCGAGCTCCTATACAGGTTTGCTATCCCTTGAGTATGGTACACTCGTAAATTAGTATATGGTGGCCTTCACACCATGGGTTAGCGCCCGGAATGAAGAGGGGGCTTCTGGCACTCCCTGGGACGATGTCCTGAATTGGTTTTGTTGGGAAGCTTCTGGTTGAGGTCAACGTATCAGGAAGTATTAGTTTAGTTCATTCACTATTCATACTCATAATGATTGTGTGTTCCTCATTGCATTCACTATAGGACATGTGATTGAGTCATTCATATCATTCCATATCATAATAAAATACTCATTTCATATTATGATTTATTGCTGTACTAACCCTGTTGATATGGTTTCCACAAGAGGACGGGCAATTGTCCATACTCTTACTGGGCATTCAATGGCTCATGCAACTTTTCATGTTGTAGGATGGGTGGAGTGACCGTTGTATTAGCTTGTAATGCTACTGCTGCTGCTAAGCGATTTAGACTTTATCTATTCGTTTATTTAGAATTGTGCTCTCAAGGGTGAATTGATTGTAATAAGACATGAGTTATGTTTTGAGCACTTGTTGGGATTGTGAAAGACCTGCGTAGACCTTGGCTCAGCCATAGCCAAGTCCATTGAATTCTTGTAGTCTTTTATTTCCACTTTATTTGTTTTGTTTAGACTTTCGCACTCTGATCACTGTTTAATAAAGGTAATTATTACTTTTATTTTGCTTATGGTTTGGTAGCAATCTACAGTCCAGTTGTGGATCCCGAAGGTCTCACTTCAAGATCCGTGCTATCCCTCATTGGGAATTGTGTCACGGGATCGAGGCGTGACCGATTGGTACTAGAGCATAAGGTTTGGTAAGAGTAAGGTTGCTAAAGGACTAGTGACATTAGTTATCACATAAAAACTAGAGTTAGGTGGAGAAACATAGAAAGATCATAGGAACTGTGTGTTGTTTGATTTCATAATGGTTGTTGTGTGGATGTGTGTTGTTATGTGCTAGCTAGGATGTGTAGCATATTTTAGACTTAATGGTTGCTTGGGTGTGTAGATGGCAAGAAGGAGAATGAATGCTACAGTAGTGGAGAGCTCAGCTATTGGAGCTGGAGCTGGGGCTGATACGGACCCACAGTTGGCAGGTGTTTTCTAGATTCTTAGAGACATGGCTGCCCTATAGCGTGACCAGATGCAGCACTAGGCTGCTATGGAGGAAAGGAGGACTTAGAGTTCGGCGGTGAGTTGGTTGGAAAAGTTTAAGAAGTTAACTCCATAGCGCAGGAATGTCTCCTGGATATGAAGCGAATCTTCAGGACTATGGGATGTCCTGATCAACAGCGTTTACCTCTTGCCACCTTTTTACTGAAAGGTGAAGCCCTCCACTGGTGGGATATGATTGAGAGGAACCTGATGACTGAGATGACTTGGGAGCAATTATGTTCACAGTTCTTGGAGAACTATCTACCCAACAGCTTCAAGGGCAGATGGCTTCCGACTTTATGAGACTAGAGCAGCGCACACAAATAGTGGCATAGTATGAGGCCCGTTTTGCGATGTTGTCCAGATACGCACCGCAGATGATTGCTAACGAGGCTGACAAGGTAGCCAAATTTGAAGAAGGGCTTTTCTCAACCATCCGGTCTAAGGTCGTTCCGCAATGTTTGAAGACGTATGTAGAGGTTCTGGAGTGTGCCAGACATGTGGAGAGAGACGTCAACAGAGCAAGAGCAGCACCACTGAGAGACCAGCCCAAGCAAGACAAGGGCAAATTCCATTGCTATCAGCAAAGATCGGGCAATGACAAATGGCAGAGGCATGACAACCGACGAGGGAGGACTCCTCTTAGAGACACCACAACTCCTTCAGCACCAGCACGAGATGCGCCACAACAACCTCTACCTCCTCAGGACCAGCTGTTTCGTAAACGTGAGACGAGGACTTGCTACAACTGTGGTAAGGAAGGAAATATCTAGTTGCATTGTAGAGCACCACGGAGAGACAGCAAGCCTGCACCGCCTAGACCTGCACCTTAAGGTAAAGTCCATGCCTTGACCGACACTGTTGTTCCCCGCGACGACCATGCTACAAACTCTGTGGTGGAAGGTACTATTCATCTGTTTCACACTAGTTCGTTTACTGTTTGATTCTGGTGCTTCTCATTCCTTCATTTCCAGTAGTTGCAAGGCCTTTTTGGGTTTACATCCTAGTGTGTTGGTTCATCCGCTGTGCATTGCCAATCCAGTTGGGGGAATCGCGACTCTACACCGAGTTTGTAGAGCTTGTGTGGTGAGGGAAGGCGACCTTAACCTGGAGGTAGATCATGTTGTGTTAGATATGCCCGAGTTTGAGGTGATACTCGGTATGGACTGGCATTGAGCCTATCATGCTAGAGTTAATTGTTTTGAGAAGTCAGTTTTATTCTGTCTCCCTGGGGGCCAATGTCTGACTTTTCGTGGATCAGAGAAGGACCATTATCAATCCGACTTTCTGTTTGCTATGGAAGGACTTCATAAACTGTCTTTGGAAGATATTCCTATTGTAAGAGAGTTTGGACAAGTTTTTCAGGATATTCCAGGTTTACCGCCTAAGAGGTAGATTTTTGCATTGAGCTCATCCTTGGTATTGCACTCTCTCACTTGCGACTTATCGAATGGCTCCGACCGAGTTGCAAGAGTTGAAAGTAAAATTAGATGAGTTAAGTGCTCTTGGTTTTGTCAGGCTGAGTATTTCACCAAGGGGCGCTCCAGTGTTGTTTGTGAAGAAAAAAGATGGTTCTCTACGACTCTGCATCGACTACAGATAGCTGAACCGAGTTACTATGAAGAATAAGTATCTGTTGCCGAGGACTGATGGTTTATTTGACCAGTTGAGAAGAGCGCAGTACTTCTCAAAGATTGATTTGAGATCAGGGTTTCATCAGCTGAGGATTCGGGATGAAGATATACAGAAGACAGCCTTTCGTACTTGATATGGCATTATGAGTTCATTGTCATGCCATTCGGGTTGACGAATGCGCCAGCAGCATTTATGGACCTGATGCATCAAGTGTTTAGATCTTTCCTTGATCGGTTTGCTGTCATCTTCGTGGATGACATACTGGTTTATTTGAGATCCGTAGAGGAGCATCTACAAATTGTTCTGCAGACGTTGCTTAACCACCAGCTGTATGCCAAGCTGGAGAAGTGTGATTTCTGGAAGGATGAGGTCAAGTTCCTTGGGCATGTAGTATCTAAGAGTGGCATCTTTTTGGATCTAGCCAAGGTTGAGGCATTTCTTAGGTGGGAGCGAACAAAGAATGTGGCAGAAATCAGCAGTTTCCTGGGTCTTGCTGGGTACTATTGGAGGTTAATCAAAGGATTTCCTCTATAGCTGCACCACTGACTCGCTTGACTCGGAAGGAAGTAAAGTTCATCTGGGATGAGAAGCGTGAATCTGCATTTGAGGAGCTCAAGACGAGATTGACTTCGGCACCTATTCTTGTAGCACCTGTTGTAGGACAGAAGATGGAGGTCTACACCGATGCGTCACTGCAAGGTTTGGGTGTTGTACTTATGCAAGACGGTCATGTCGTAGCTTATGCATCACGGCAACTTAAAGTTCATGAACGCAACTATCCCATTCATGACCTAGAGTTGGCCGCTATAGTTTTCGCTTTGAAGCTGTGGAGGCATTACCTTTATGAGGAGGAGTTCAAGTTATTTTCAGACCATAAGAGTTTGAAATACATTTTCACACAGAAGGATCTTAACATGCGCCAGAGGAGGTAGTTGGGGCTTGTGAATGATTATATTTTTATGCTCAACTACCATCCTAGGAAGGCTAATGTGGTAGCAGATGCTTTGAGACACAAACCGCGTAGGGTTCTTGCACAGTTGATGAAGTAGGAGTGGAGATTACAGGAGGTTATCTCAGACTTGGGAGTTCAGCCTTTGGACCAGCAGCGTGGTGGTTATTTGTTTAGTCTTGTGGCTAAACCATCACTAGAGCAGCGGATTGCAGAGAGTCAGAAGAACAATCTGGATTTGCAGTCACATGCAGCGGACGATAGCAAGCCTGAGTGGGTAGTACACCTAGATGGTTTGATTATATTTCGAGGTTGACTTTGTGTTTCAAATGACCAGAGCATCAAGAGAGAGATCTTGGATGAGTCACACAAGTCGCGCTACTCCATTCATCCGGGAAGTACAAAGATGTATCAAGATCTATGTCAGAATTTCTGGTGCTAGGAATGAAGAGAGAGATTAAACAATATGTGACAAGGTGTCTCACTTGCCAACAGGTGAAAGCTGAACACATGAGATCAGCAGGACTTCTACCGCCATTGTCGATTGCTGAATGGAAGTGGGAAAATATGACCATGGATTTCATGGTTGGACTATCGAAGATTCGAGGTAGCCTGGATTCGATTTGGGTGATCGTAGACCGATTGACCAAGTCTTCTCATTTTCTACTAGTACGAACATCAGCCACAGCTGAGGAGATTGCGAGATTATATGTGCTTGAGATTATACGACTCCATAGAATTCCAGTTAGCATCCTCTCAGATCGCGAATCCTTGTTCATATCCAGATTTTGGTAGGCACTACAAAAGGCTATGGGTATGAGGTTAGATTTCAGCATAGCTTATCACCCATAGACGGATGTTCAGACTGAGAGAGTCAACCAAGTTTTGAAGGACATGTTGCGAGCGTGCGTGATGGATTTCGATGGTAGTTGGGGAGAGCATCTACCATTAGTAGAGTTTTTTTTACAACAACAGCTTTCATGTGAGTATAGGCATGGCACCTTTTGAAGCTTTGTATGGCCGACCGTGTCTCTCACCGATGTGTTGGGCTGAAGTGGGAGAAGATAGCATTTTGGGACCTGAGCTTGTGCACCAGACTATTGAGAAAGTGAAGCTCAGACGGGAAAGATTGAAGACGACACAAAGAAGGCAGAAGAGCTATGCGGACAAGAGAAGGCGAGACATAGAATTTTCTGTTGGAAACTGGGTGTTTCTCAAAGTTTCACCATTGAAAGGCGTGATGCAATTTGGCAAGAAAGGGGAGCTAGTTCCGCGTTTTGTCAGACCTTTTGAAGTGCTTGAGCGAATCGGACGAGTTGCAAACTAGATAGCCTTACCGCCGCAGTTGTCAGCCATTCATGATGTATTTCACGCGTCTCTCTTATGAAAATACGAGCCGGATCATTCTCAGGTGCTAGATTGGACGCAATTGCAGCTTCGTGAAGATGTGACCTATGTCGAGAAGCCATGTGGATCCTAGACGAAAAGAGCATGTGTTGTGGATCAAGACTATACCATTATTGAAGATCCAGTGAGGACATCACGATGAGACTAAAGCATCATAGGAACTAGAGTCAGAGATTCAGAAGCACTATCCACATCTGAGGTACGCAATTTCGAGGACAAAATTCTTTTAAGGGAGGTAGGTTGTAAGGACCTAAATTCACTAAAAGACACCCATATTTAATTGTTCAATATTATATAATTTATTTGAAAATTTCTAGATTTAACTAGTAAGTATTATGTGTTTAATTATTATTATGGGATACAGTGTAATGTGCTTATGGTATTTGGGGGTTGTAGTGATATTATAAGAACTTGGGGGCTGATTGAATTAAATAAATTCAATCAGTTGAGATGGTGCGTGAGATCAGCGTGCGTACATGGGTGATCATGGGAATTTACCCATTTGGTTTTGAAAGGGGGCATAAGGGTTGAGAGATTACCATTCTCATTTGGACACTCCATTGGAAATCCAGATCTGAACCTTGTGTGAATCTGAGAAAGAAGAAGAAGAGAAGAGAAGCCTTAATATTGCTTTAATCGATAACTGATTTGATCGTATCGTGATTTGCAGGCACTCGTTAGAGCAAGAAAAAGATCGTCAAGGAAGAATCCCTACCAATCAAAGAGAGATCAAGTAAGTTGTTTTAGACTATGTAGTTCTGTTATTGAAATTTCAGACTTGTGTGTTCTGATTTGTGATTTGATTGCTATTTCAATGTTTATGATTAGATCCATATTAAAATATTGTTTAAATGTTGATATTGATGTTTGAGCATGATTTGAATGTGTTGTACATGATTTCTTATGGTTTCAAATCAATTTTGTATTGTAAAGTTCAAGTTTCGAGACCCAGAAAAATACCCAGAATCAGTCCCTGTCGGTAGGTACCGGTCCACTAACTGGTCCACCGACAGAAAGTGGATTATAGGCTAAATTGGGTGTTCGATAGGCTTCGGTCCACCAGTAACTCCACCGAACACTTGAGAAAAACACAGAGACAGTTCAGTAGATTCCGGTCCACCGGCCGCTCCACTGACAGAGACTAAATTTTAGTTGATTTTGAGACTTTGGTAGGCTTCGGTCCACGGGCTACTCCACCGAAGGTCCAGTATAATGTACAGACCTGTGAAATCCTGTAGATTACCTGGGTGGATGATGAAGGGCTTAGGCCATCGATTGTTAGTTGGATTCCGGAAACAAGTTTTGACCTGAAGGCATCTAGCCTACCTGCGGGGAGTCAAACTTGGTGTTCCGAGGTTGTTGTGACCATCATCTCACCCTAGGTTTAATGCTGGTTAAATGTGGAATTACCTTGTCTATTGGTTATGTGTGATTGTTTGTGGTGTGATAACATGATGGGTCCTAGTTTAATGCATTACATAGTAGTCTGAAAATGAATGATAAGTGAACCGGGAGGTGGAAATATACGGAGAAACTATGCGAAGCCTCCGATTGGGTTGATTATATACTCGTGGGGTGAAAGGGCCCACTTAGACTAGGGATGCTTGCGAGCTCCTATACAGGTTCGCTATCCCTCGAGTATGGTACACTCGTAAATTAGTATATGGTGGCTTTCACACCAAAGGTTAGTGCCTGGAATGAAGAGGGGGCTTCTGGCAGTCCCTGGGATGATGTCATGAATTAGTTTTGTTGGAAGCTTCTGGTTGTGGTCAACTTATCAGGAAGTATTAGTTTAGTTCATTCACTATGCATATTCATAATGATTGTGTGTTCCTCATTGCATTCACTATAGGACGTGTGATTGAGTCATTCATATCATGTCATATCATATTAAAATACTCATTTCATATTATGATTTATTGTTGTACTAACCCTGTTGATTTGGTTTCCATAAGAGGACAGGTAATTATCTATGCTTTTACTGGGCATTCAATGGCCCACGCAACTTTTCATGTTTTTCTTGGAAGGTAAGGTCTGTTATATAATAAAAGTTAAAAAGTTGGAAGAATTACAAACAACAAGAGCTACTATCACCCAAAAAAACTGGCCCCAAAAAAGTACAAACAATGGCAGCAGATCAATAACCATTACACCAAGGACACAAAGTGTTTTAAATGAAGGTAGCTTGGATTTTCCAATTCGAGAGAAGGGTTCTATTGAGACTAGTATCCGGGACAGAATAGGCCTTAGCAGGAATAACTCTTCTGATGTCCTCCATGATACTGTTGACGATGAATTCCTTGTCCTTGCATTGGGTCTTCTGGATCCTAGCATTTCTTTCTTGCCACAGAAAATATACATAGCAGCATTGAAACTGAGGCAGATGATCCTACCCATGATATCAGTTCCTCAACAGTGTTGATTGCACCAAGTAAGTTCCTCAGGCCAAGGGAGAGGGGTTCTGGATATGCCAGAAGCAAGGAGGAGTCTGAACCACACCCAGGCAGAGAAAAGGCATTCAAAGAAAAGGTGCTTCCCAGATTCAGTAGAGGAATTGCACAGGTAACAGCAAGAATGGTTGATGATACCCATCCTCACGAGTTTATCCTGTGTGAGGAGCCTATTTATCAAGGCAAGCCAAGTGATGAACCTGTGCTTAGGAACATCACCTTTAAACAAAATAAGGGGGTCCCATGCCACAGGCTGACAGTCGTGTCTACACATATCCCATGTATCTTTGACTGTGAAGTTACATGCTTTTGAGGGGAGAGCCAAGTGAGCTTATCCGAAGGATAGTTGTGTATGGGGATGGATATCAGCTAATCCCAAAGAGGTTGCAGGCTAGGGTCAGATTCAATAAGCCATTGGTTGTCTTGTATCAAGATATCAACTCTGTCAGCAATATTGAACCCAGCTTTGTGGATCCGTCTAGGGGTAATGTGTGATATAAGGGGGTTGTTGGGGTGCCACATATCCCACCATACCTAGATGTCCTTTCCATTAGCAACCTTGAAACTATAGTACCTCTTCACTTTGTCCCTAGCCTGAAGGATCTTCCTCCAAGACCAAGAATAGCTAGAGGGGGTTCTGATAACCCAAATTCTTTTATGTTTGATCAAATTTGCGTATACCCACTCCACCCAAAGAGACTTTCTCCTTCTAACAATCTGCCACACCAACTTGTAGATAGCCATATGATTCCAATGGATAGAATTAGAGATGCCAAGCTCCCCTTCTGATTTATGTAAGCACACGTCAGCCCAAGCCACATTGCATATCTTCTTTTCTATTCATTGCCATCCCAGAGGTACCTATAGCAAATTTGGTTCAGTGTTTTGAGTATTTTCTTGGGGAGTATGAAATTGGAACACCAGTGAATCTGAATAGAGAAGAGAACTAACTTTATCAATTCCAGTCTACCCCCACAGCTCAGTGATTTGAACTTCCAACTCTGAGTTCTTCTGTAATTCTTTTCAATAAGTTCTTTGCAATCTCTAACTCTAAGCCTAGATGTAATTAGGGGAATCCCCAGATATTTGATGGGGAGCTTCCCTTCAGAAAATCCCCAAATACTTTTGATCTGGGCAAGGGTTTCAGGACTGACAACAAAAGAAAAAATCTGTAATTTGGTGTAGTTGACGGATAGACTAGTGAAATTGTGAAACTCATCCAAGGCTTCTTTGAGTAGCCTAGCAGACTCAGGCTCACCAGCAACAAACATAAACAGATCATTAGCAAAATGTATATGAGTTATCCTAGGGTTTTTACACTTAGGTTGGTAAGAGAAGTGTTGCTCCACAATTTTTCTCATAATACAGCAGTCAAGGTACTCCATCAAAGTAGTGAAAAGGTAAGGAGATAGGGGATCCCCTTGTCTCAGCCCCTTTTTCCTAATGAAGAAACCATTCAAGGACCCATTAATTGATAAGGAATTAGATACAATGCCAATCAATTCCATGATCCAATCTCTAAACTTCTGGGGAAAATTCCATGTAGCAAACATCTTATCAATGGCATCCCATCTGACATTATCATAAGCCTTCCTTAGACCAATCTTGCAAGCAATTCTAGGATTATCCCTATTTAGGTGGTAGTCATTAACCAGTTCATGAGTGAGCTGGATGTTGTCAGATATGAGTTTGCCAGGTATGAAGGTATTCTGATGGTCACCAATCAAATCACTAAGTAAGGGCTCGAGCCAGTTTGCGAGGAGTTTCGCAATACATTTGTAGATAGTAGAAACACAGGATATAGGTCTGTAATCCTCCACATTTGTAGGATTAGGACCTTTAGGCACAAGGGTTACTGATGTATGGTTTACTTGCTTGAGAAGCTTACCAGATCTAAAGAAATCATTAATGGCATAGAAAAATTGAGGGCCAATAATATTCTAAGTGGCCTTAAAGAAATTAGGAGTATACCGATCAGACCCTGGGGCTTTATCATCATTTAGGTTGAATAGGCACTCTTCGATGTCATTGTTGGAAAAGCTCTTAACCAGATCAGCAGCTTGAGCATCAGATAACTCTTTGGTGACTGAAGGTTGCCTCATGGGTTGAAATTTGGGCTGGTGGGGTTCCCCAAGAATGTCCTTGTGGTAAGAAATAAATTCTTCAGCTATTTTGTTATGTTCCATAATGCACTCACCATTGGCATCTCTAATGGAGAGTATCTTGTTTCTAAACCTGTGTGCAATCAGGGTTCTATAAAAAAAATTGAGTTGTTGTCCCCCTCTTAGAGCCAAAGTATATGAGACTTTTGTCTAAGTTGTGATTCATTAGCCCTGAGAAGATAATTTACCAAAAAAAAAAGCCCTGAGAAGAGCACAATACAGAGAAAATTTGTTTGCTTCTTCATTGTGACGGTGATTACCATTACCACTCATCATGTCAATTTCGATCTTAGTAAGCTTCTCCTTAGTTGATAAGATTTTTTTATGGATATCAAAGAATTCAGCCTTGCTCCCGTGCTTAAGCTTGATCTTGAATCTTTTCAGTTTTGAAACAAGGGTATACATTGGGGTACCAGTGATGTTCTTAAACCAAGATTCTTGCACAATCTTAAGGAAATCAGGGTGATTAACCCAGTGGTTAAAGAATTTAAAAGGTACCTTACCTTTGGGTCCATCCTCAAACACCCAAATTCTGCCACGATTGGAAATAGGGTAATTGAGGTGTGGTGACCAACCAGGAGCAATCTGATGTAAGATGCTAGCAGCATTACTTTGTTTGACTTTGGTTTCTACTATAGCAAAAAAACCAGGAGAGTGAACATAGACCAATTTCCTCACTTCCTATTGTTTGATGGGGTCGTTAAGGCTCCTAATATTCTAGCTGATGACACTTAACATCTAGGAGATGAGTTGAGAGAGGACTCACCACCTATCAAGGTGGACAGTATGTTTGTAATAACCCAACTCGTTTAGGGGAGTTTAGTGTAAATAGTAATAAGGTTTATGTGTAATTAGTTAGAAAATAGGGACTAATTTGAAAATTTTAGTAAAGCTAATTAGTTGACT
>JAUPMG010119886.1:0-11784 GCA_031762675.1 Pachysandra terminalis | reverse complement strand
TGTCCAAAATCTGTCCACCAAGAACAAAATCTCCTCTTGATTCACAAGCTTTTAGGTTTTCCAAACAAAAACCAAAGATTTATGGTCGAAAATTGATTTATTGTGTTGGGTTTTGAGGAATTTTGGTTAAGGTTTTTGGTTTGAGAGCAATGTAGAGAAGAAGGAACACAAAAACAGTCGTTTGGACTGTTTTTTTTTTTTTAGCTATGTATCGATGCCGTATCGCACGATACGGTCGATAAATTGACCGTATCGCACAATATGGTATTTTTTTTGCCTGTATCGTGTTTTACATAGGAGTATCGTATCGACCTGGTCGATACACGATACGTATCGCCCGATACGGGCGATACGATACGATATTTTGACCCATGCTGAGGACTTGGGATGGATTTCTGCATGTCTTTTACGAGAAATATTCTCCAGACTCGGTTCGGGATCAGAAAGAGATGGAATTCTTTTAATTGGTTCAGGCCACCAAGACTATGGTGCAATACGAGGCATATTTTGCTGAATTGTCTCGTTTTGCTCCTCGGATGGTCGAAAATGAGATTGAAAGGACAAAGAAATTTGAGAGAGGATTAAAGTCAGTGATCAAATCAAGGCTTTCTACCTTGCGGTTAAGAACATATGAGGAGTTAGTGGACAGAGCCCAGATTGCTGAGAGGGATTGCATGACTTTTCTGAGAATGATAGATCTAAAGAGAAGTAGTGGATCTATAGCAATAATTGTTCAGAAGGGAGTAGATATGAGTAGAGGAGAGAAGAGGCCCAGGATGGACATGATACCATGAGGACAGACATTAGAGGCCTGTAGAAGGTGCGGGAAGTTTCATGTTGGACCATGTCGAGTAGTTGTTGAAGCTTGTTTCAGATGTGGTCAATTTGGCTATGTAGTGAGGGATTGTCCTATGATGGTAGGACAACAGCAATTGCCACACCCACAACAACCATCTCAGTCACAGCTGACACGACAACAACCATAGCAACAGATACAACAGCCTCAATACCAACAGAGGTAGAGTACAATTGGGCAGAGGCCTAAGGTGCAGGGGAGAGTCTATGCTCTCACCAAAGAGGATGCCCAGGCATCTCCGTCGTGATTAAAGGTACACTTTTTATTTGCCAGCATTCTGTAAATGTGTTAATTGATCCGGGATCCACCCATTCTTTTGTATCCTCGCGATTCATTGATAAGTTAGGCGTGGAACCTGAACCCCTAAAGTTTGTTTTAACAGTATTTACACCTCTCGGGGATTCGTTGATCACTGATGTTGTATATAGATGATGTATAGTGGAAGTCAATGGTAAGAAGTTATTAGTAGATTTAATTTATTTGGACTTCAAGGATTTTGATATCATTTTGGGTATGGACTAGCTGCCTGCCCATCATGCAAGTGTGGATTGTTTTACTAAGGTTGTTAACTTTAAAATTCCACATCAATCCTCAATTTGTTTTGAAGGAAACAGGGATAATTCCCCACCTCATTTCATATCGGCTATTAAGGCTGGTCGTTTAATCCAAAAAGGATATCCAGCATTTCTGGCAAATGTAGTGGGGGAGCCAAAAAAGCTGAGTTTGGAGGACATTCTTGTAGTAAGGGATTTCCCAGATGTGTTTCCGGATCAGTTACCTGGATTGTCACAAGAGAGGGAAGTTGAATTCTCTATCAACCTAGTTCCAGGAACTGCTCCTATTTCTAACACATCATACAAAATGAGGCCAGTAGAACTTCAAGAACTTAAGAAACAATTGCAAGAATCACTAGACCATGGTTATATTAGACCCAGTGTATCACCTTGGGATTATAGGCAACTGAATCCGATAACAGTAAAGAACAAATATCCATTGCCTAGAATCGATGACCTGATTGAAAATTAAAAAGGACATAAATATTTTCTAAGATCGAACTCAGGTCAGGATACCATCAATTGAAAGTGATGAGTGATGTCATACTCAAAATAGCATTCAAAACGAGGTATGGTTGTCACGAACCAACCTGGAAATCTCAATGGAGTCCCCAAGTTTAAATTGTAACTCGCACCCCATATCCATATGAGAGTGGATAAGCAATACTTAACCAAAATCATTGAATTAAGTAGGATATTATATAAGATAAAGTTATAGAAAAGTAATATTATTAAAATAATATCCATCACAAAACAATCTTCAAACATAAAACAACGGAAAGAAAATAATACTAATCTCATGCTTCAAATCAATCCCTATTAACTATTGAAAATCAAATCTAGTAAGTACTGAATTACAGCAAATAAAACCCTAATAATAACTACTATCTTCATAGCGTCCTTGTTCACCTTAGTCCCCATGGTCCTTATGTCCATCATCTATAGGTCCTGAAATATGTTGTGTTCGAAAGCGTAAGCTACACTAGCTTTGTAAGTAAACAAGTCTAACAATATTTAAGATTGAAGTAGGGAAAATGCAACTCTTCAATGGTAACCATATAAACAATAAATAAGTGAAATATATGATGTGTGATCAATATGCAATGAATATGTGATGAGTGATTAATATGTGATGACTATGCTAATAATCATGTAGTATGAATAATGATGCAATATGATGTAATATGCAATGCACTATGTTGGTTCAATTATTAATACATGCTGTGCACCTAGCAAGTATAATCACCACAAGTGATTTAAGACAAACAATCAAATATGCAATATGTATGCTGTATAGTATCCGTTTAGTTTACGTTCCACATATGATCTCAATCATACTACCCAAGGATGCTCACTCAGAAACCATCCCCTAATACATGGCAGAAATAGTAGATTATTCTATCTGCGCAACATAGTTTCTAGGGGTTTCGACCTAGAGAGCACAATCCCCTTACTTGTTTCCAATCATAAGGACTAATCTCAAGGCATCACCCAGAACTTCCTTTAAGAACCATACATTAGACGATCTACTAACAGAGTTTCACTCACATGATTCAGATATTGGGCCTTACTGACCCTCATCTATCATCTTACCACAAGTCTCTTGGGATTTACAGCACATATCCCTCGCCTTGGGTGCAAACAAGAAATTAGTCTATTGGGATGTATAGTCCCTCAACACATAAAATATAAGTCTCCTCACCTATTATGATTTCCAGATCATAACACTCTTATTATGTTCATAACCCCAGCAATATGAAGTTATGAAGGTCAAGTCAATGCATTAGACCAATACAAGGTCATTATGCAACAATATAGGCATATGTTGTGCAAGTAAGAATGTGCGCATTAACTAAGCAATCAAAGATGTGTATATTGTGTAATATGATCTAACTAGCATGATAGCAATGAGTATATAAGCAATAAGAAATCAAGTCAAAATATCATTAGTTCATCAAACATAGCAATTTAGTGCATAAAAAAGCAACTATATGAAATAATCATAATTTAGCAAAACTAACATCAAAATCACTCTAATTAGGTCTAAATAAGCATGTATGTGAAATTTCATAGCAATCGGAGAACTTTGGTATTTTTCGGTCAACCTAGTACTCTTAGTCTGCCGAGTGGGTCAGGGTTTGGCTCAGGGGCTTTTTCGGCAGACCGAGTTTGGTCTCGGTAACATTTCCAGGGCTTAAAGATTTCTCTGTGGTGCTCGGCATGCTTCTCGGCATGCCGAGTTGGACTCGGAAGCATTTGACAGTTTTGATGTCTCTTTGGTAATTTGGCCATAACTTTGTGTACACTTATTGGAGTCACCTCAAATTTGTTTTGTTGTGCTCCTTACGAGCAAGAGAATCCAAAAATATAAATTGGGAAGTATTTGGAGTTCAACACACTCTTCGGCATGCCGAGTCTGCCGAAGTCTCTTGGACGTGTTCTGCACACTGCTTGGCAGACCAAGTAGTCCGCCGAACCTTGCGAATTTCACAAAAACTTATATTTCCGTTTCCTTTTGAACTTTAAACATAAAACATGATTAAGGGTCGTTTGGCGCAGCTTCCTAAGGGCCAAGAAGCCCTTCCTAGGCCTAAAAGGGCTTCTTATGCGATACTTCGGTGTTTGGTGAAATTTTTCAAAAGTCCTTTAAGCACAAGAGCTACTATGAAAAGTCGGTTTTAGAGAAGTTGGGGGATACCGGCTTCTTAAAATTGCGTTTGCGGGAAATCACGGATCACTAAATGATATTTTTAGAAATACAATTTTACCCCCTAAAGAGTTTTGTAATGACTTGCACCTTTATCCCTATCCTGAGAATCCGCAAGACGTAGGACGTTGGATGAAGATATTTACTACATCTCTTTTTTTTTGTCATAAATATTTACTCCATCTCAACAATAGAATACTTCCAAAACTCCCTCAAAACCCCTCTTTGATTCCCAGAAATCTCTCTCTCCCTCTCTTTGTAAGCAAAAGCTTTGCAGAGATCAGAGAGGTAGTTTAATGGGCAAGCTTTTTGTAATCCTCTGCATTACAATAGCTCTGTTTTTCTCATCCTCGTCTCTCACTCTCCCAAGCGACTTCAAAACCATCACCACTGCCGTCTTAAGCTTCGCTCCTTCTCTTTCGCAACCAGTGGTGGTGGTGATGCCGACAAGCACCCTTGTTGCTGACATCGAACGGCGCCGTGAAGATAAGGAATGGGAAAAACAGTATTTTGAGCATGCCCACAAGGAATTCGTTGAAGCCTCGAGAGCCGAGGCTCATCCCGAGTGGGAAGATTTCATGGACGCAGAGGATTGCTTGAACGATGAAGAGCAGTTTAATATTACCAATCGGTTGGCAATGCTATTTCCGAGACTTGATGCTGATCGGTTGATGGGTATGCGAGCGAAGCCTAGATGTCCGAGTGGAATTTGAGGCAGTCGGCGAAGGAGGTGATGCATAGAACTGAGAGGGATATGGAGCTTCACAATAATATATTCTGGAGAGGCTTACAAGTTGGTGCACATGAACGAACAGCACATATCTCAGTTACAGAGATGAGCAAGCCGGAGTCTTACAAGGTGATGCTTTTAGAGATATGGGAAACTCGCCCTCAAGTAAGTTCCCTTGCCTGTCCCGGAAGAGAATATTAAACAGTAATAAAGCTTTAAAAAGAAAAAAAAAATGATTCTCAAGTAACAAAGCATGATGAAAACATTGAAGGAAACAAAGAATGGTGACAACATTGAAGACAAGTTGAGAGCCATGTTGGAAATATCAAGTTTTTGAAGTGTAGATACTATATAATTGCAGACAAAAGTGGAGAAACAGTAGTTGGATTTGCTTAGTCTTCTCTATGTCTCTATAGATGTGTAGGAGTTATAGTTAGATGAAATAGTAATAACTTTGAGAGTTCTTTTGTGAGTTCTAATCAAGTGTTGTTGTAAGTATTCAAATGTTCTTGTGAATGTTCAACAGTTCTAAGCAGTCGAAGTATTGTTACTTCTAAGTGTTTGAAGTTAAAGAACCCCTTTGAGTTCCTTTGGAAAAGAGGAAGGATCTTTATCATAAGTTTTCTTTCTTTTATCTTTATTCAGGTATATGATTTGTACTTCTTTTCCTTATATAATGCTAAGAAATAATCAGATTTTTTCAGGTTACAAAATATTTTTCTTTTTGTTCTATAACCTTGACATTATAAAAATGAATAGAACAATATCTAGGAGGTAATAATGATTAAAAATTATACTTACCACAATGTAAAAGGGTATAAACGTAAGAAGTATATTATTTTTGTAGTGAAAGTGCTTTTAAACTTTTAACGCCAAACACCTTCAGTGTAATTAAAGCACTTCTTTTTTAAAAGCACTTCCTTTATCAAACACTATCTTCTCTTTGGAAGCAGTTTTACGAAGCTTTTCAACAAAATGGGCTTTCCAAAGAAGCCTTTCCTCCCGTGAGAAGCAACGCCAAACGGGCCCTAAGTAACCTTATATAACTTGGAATTCCGCACAAAACCCAATCATAACACTTCTCATAACTTAAATCAACCTTACCATATCCTAGTATTAAAACTCAGAAAATTAGTTTGAAAACCATTATTATACTTCATACTCAAAGAAAGTAACTTTGTACTCTTATTTAAATCAAAAATAAAGTTCTACTTGAGTACTTATCTTGATTTGATGATTGGTGTTGAGAATCACACCTTCTTCCTCTTCTTCTTCTACTTCTTCTTCTTCTCCATCCAATGAATCCACCTCCCAAGGCCCTGTGTTTATATAGGCACTCAGGAACTCTAGAATTAGAAACTCTAATATCTACCCTTAGATCAGTTAGTTTGAACCTCAGCCCTTAGATTAGTTTTCCAGCCTTTATTGGTTTCTTTCTAAATTGATTTCTTACTAATTCCTGCTCAGAATCCTAGCTTTAGTTTAAATAGTTGTTATTCTAGTGTGTAGAGTATACTTTCTAATTCTTAATTTTAAACTTAGCCATCAATTGGAGATTGAAGGCTCCTACAAGATCCTAGTCATTAATTTATATTTTGAGATCCCTACAAGATCCTAGCCACATGTCATAACTTTAGAAGTTATGATTGTGTGTGTTGTACCTAGTTTCCTATTTGTACAACCCACCAATCACAATCGGTCAAAAGTCAAACATGACAGCTAATTACTAAAATTTTAAATTAACCCCGAATCTTTCATTATTTACATATTAACCCTATTATTTTTGTTTGGGTTATTACAATGGTCTTTACGAGTTTGTTGTTATGCCGTTTGGATTAACAAATGCACCAACGGTCTTTATGAATCTGATGAATAAGATCTTTCGACCGTTTCTAGATAGTTTTGTAGTGGTTTTTATAGATGATATAATGGTTTATTCCCCCAACAAAAGTGAACATGAACGACATCTGGGTATGATACTTCAGGTACTAAGGGAGAAGAAATTGTATGCAAAATTGTCCAAGTGTGAATTTTGGCTTGAACAAGTTGCTTTCCTAGGGCACGTATTGCTAAGGAAGATATCTCGATGAATCCTAGTAAAATTGAAGCGGTAACTGAGTGGAGCAGACCGACCAATGTCGCAGAAATAATAAGTTTTCTGGGTTTGGCCGGTTACTATCGAAGATTTGTACAAAAATTCGACAGTATAGCTTTACCCCTCACACGAAGGGCGTCAAGCTTGAATGGACTGGGGAGTGTACGCAAAGTTTTCATGAACTGAAGAATCGGTTAACCTCAGCCCCAATACTAACCATTTTAGATACTAGTGGAGGAATGGTAATATATAGTGATGCTTCATATAGAGGCTTGGGTTATGTACTTATGCAGCATGGGAAGGTTGTAGCCTATGCTGCACGTCAACTAAAAGTGCATGAGCAGAACTACCCAACTCATGATTTGGAACTTTTTTTTTTTCATTCTCAAATGATTTGGAGTTGGCAGCAATAGTGTTTGCTTTAAAAATATGGAGGCATTATCTATTTGGGGAAACATTTGAGATCTATACAAATCATAAGAGTCTCAAATAGTTGTTCTCTCAAAAAGAATTGAATATGAGGCAAAGGAGATGGATGAATTGTTAAAAGATTACATTGCACTATCCAATATCAGCCAGGAAAGGCTAATGTAGTAGCTGATGCCTTGAATTGAAAATCATCGGGATATCTGGCACATTTGATGATTAATCAGTGGAGAATGGTTGAAGATATCAGGGATATGAGACCTGCATTTCAATTGGGAAAGTCTGGAGTATTGATAGCCAATATTACTATTCAGCCAGTACTAATTCAAAAATCAAAGAAGCTCAGCTAAGCAATACTGAATTGATAAAGATTATGAATGGGAAGAAGGACGGGAACTATCCAGATTTTGAAGTTAAGAATGATGACATATTAAGATTTAGAGGCAAAGTGTGCGTTCCACAAGATCTTGAATTAAAAAGGGAAATTCTAAAGGAGGCACACCATACGAAGTATACAGTAAGGCCTGGAAATACCAAGATGTACTCGAATTTGAAGGGTAATTATTGGTGGAACAACATGAAAAAGGAAATCACCCAGTTTGTGTCTAGTGTTTAGTGTGCCAGCAAGTAAAGGTAGAGCACCAAAGGTCGGCAGGTCTATTGCAATCCTTGCCGATTCCAAAATGGAAGTGGGAAAATATCACCATGGACTTTGTATCGGGATTACCCAGAACGAGAAATAATCATAATGCTGTAAGGATAATCGTGGATCAGCTAACGAAGTCATCCCATTTGCTTCCAATCAAAATGACTTATTCACTAGACACGTTGGCGGGGTTGTATGTAAAGGATATTGTAAGGTTACATGGCATTCCGATCACCATTGTTTCTGATCAAGATCATCGTTTTGCTTCCCGATTCTGGCAGAGTCTGCAAGCCACCTTGGGAACTAACCTGGATTTCAGTACTTCTTTCCACCCACAGACTGATGAACAATCGAAAAGACTTATTCAGATCTTAGACAACATGCTCAGAGCGTGTGCAATCGATTTTACTGGAAATTGGGATTAATATTTACAAATTGTCAGTTTGCGTAAAATTATAGCTTCCATTCAAGTATTCAAATGGCACCTTATGAAGCCATGTATGGTGGTAGAAAGTGCAGATCTCCAATTCGCTGCTGGGATGACGTGGGTGAAAGAAAGTTACTTGGACCACAATTAGTCCAAGAATCAATCGATAAGGTCAAAATAATTAGGCAAAATCCACAGAGAGCTCAGAGTAGACAAAAGAGTTATGCAGATATTAGAAGACCTCTAAAATTTCAAACAGGAGATCACATTTTTTTGAAAGTTTCACCATCGAAGGGTTTTCTGAGGTTTGGAAAGAAAGGAAAACTAACTCCTAGATTCATCAGGCCATTCGAAACACTGAAAAAGATTGGTGATGTAGCCTACAGAGTGGCATTACCTCCTCAACTATCAAATATTCACAATGTATTTCATGTACCCATGTTGAGGAAGTATTAACCCGATGAGCAACAAGTGGTCAACTTTGAACCAATTTAGATACAGGAAGATCTATCCTATACAGAACATCCTGTGAAAATTTTAGATAGAAAAGAGCAAGTGCTGAATTTATGTGCATGGTTTGCATACGTATGAGATGTGTGCTATATGGGGTAATATGCTCGAGGCTTTGTGCCAATATGTGGGTGTAGGCCAATGTGTGGCTACTACATTCATGCTATGTATCTTTGAAATGTATGATGAGTCTATGATGTTTCCTTTGAATGTCGGGTGACGAACGACGTTCTGGAGTCCTTGCAAGTGACCGTTTAATCCCATCTGATCAATGTGGATTTTGTTCAGTCTCTACTGATGGTCATGATGCCTGGCCCGATCATGGCATCAAAGTGACTTCTGTATATTTAATTTCCTATCGTAAGTTGAATTTACCGTGAGCCTTGCGCCAGTGAGCTGTGTCCTAGTGCCAGCTACTATGGAAAGGCACCAAGGTGTCCGTGCCAACCTAAACATCTATTTGTATGT
This sequence comes from Pachysandra terminalis, assembly GCA_031762675.1. Classification (NCBI taxonomy): domain Eukaryota; kingdom Viridiplantae; phylum Streptophyta; class Magnoliopsida; order Buxales; family Buxaceae; genus Pachysandra; species Pachysandra terminalis. The sequence goes on along the minus strand of JAUPMG010119886.1, from coordinate 2,365 downwards.
TCTGGTTATTTAATTTACAATTCAATTAGAATGCATGATGATTGGAATGCTTCATACATCATATCATTTATTTCTATTTCCGTTACGTTTATAATTGTGGTTAAAAACTGTTGTTTCAAAGAGCATGATTTCTCGTATAGTTTTATTTCCACTAGTTATTACCTACTGGGAATTTATTCTCATTAAAATGTTTTCTAAAATTTTTCAGAGTTTGATATGGAAGGGGAAGTAATAAGAGAGGATGAGCAGCTAGAAAGCCAACTAGAGGCGGAGATCTTAGAGAGGACAATCACGTTTGTTTACTATAAGAGAGGGAGTTGTAGAGAATAGATTGTATAGCGTATGTAACAACTCTTTTGTTATACCTTGTATGTATATGTGTACAAGCTTTAAATTAATGTATAGTTTGTTTTAATTGCTTCCGCGACAGATTACTCTGATAAAACTATTACAGACATGATTGGTTTTTAATTAACCACAAACTGTGTGGTTGCACACGATGGTCGCGAATCAGGAATTGGAAAAATAAGTCCATATGTCCCGGGTCATGACAACACTATTTTTTGTTGGCTGATAATGAAAACCAGCCTCATTATTATTACTACCATCAGTAGCAATCTTCTTCCCATTCGAATAAGAACTCACCTTTTGATTAGATTTTTTATTCTTGACATTAGCCTCCACTTCTTGTGCCGAAGGATGTGGCTTCTTCAAAGGGTTAAGATTCCAATAATCATCCCTAGAATGGCCAAGAATAGAACAGTGATAGTAGCAGCTTGGGACTCTTTCATAAATAATTTTTTTACATCTCCCGGATTTACCCATTCCAATCCAGATCTAATTTGGTTTGGGTTTTAGGAGATCCACTTCAACGCAGACTCTTGCTATGCTTGAATGAGATAAATTTGCAAAAGCAAAGTCCATAGCCAAGAATTTGCAAACAGTACCCGCATTGAGCTTAAGGTATGAAGGTTGGAAGAAGTTGATCAGAAGATGAGGGAACCCAATCCAAATCGTACAAATTTTCCCTCCCAAGATCAAACTCCGGAGTCCACTTCAACAGCTTCAATCTATGGGCATTCATTAAAAGCAAAACCAATATTAATTTTATTAGTTAAGACATTCGCTAACACTATAAAAGTTGTTGACTAAGATAATAGGCCTGTAATCTTTAAGCGCTTTTGCCACATCCAATTCAGTATTAACATAAAAAAAGTCGTTTCAAAAATCCAAATCCAAAATTCCTTACCAAAGAATTCCTCATGCAAAGAGAATAAATCTACTTTAAAGATGTCCCAATTGGATTTAAAAAAATCCGAAGTGAGACCATTTTGTCCAGGTGTTCTATCCCTTGTTAAGTCTCCCAAAGCCACACCAACTTCTTCCTCCATTAAAGGTCTTTCAACCCAAGAAGCCTAATCAAAATTCAAACTACTAAAAACGAGGCCATCAAGATTAGATCTGCATGCCCTTTCAACTCTATATAGGCTGCAATAGAACCAAAACATTTCTTGTTTGGCATATGCTTCCTTAAATAAGACTGGCTCCCAAATCTTCAATCCACTAATACAATTGAGATGCTTATTGCATTAGCACAAAGATTAAAGGATATGTAGTTTCTGCATCCAACTAATTTCCTCCATCAGACATACAGACTTGGTATTGAAGGTTGATTTTGGGAGATATTTACACCATTGGAGTAAGGAAATTTCAGTAAAGTTTCAAGTCAAATTTTGCTACTTCGAGATATTTTGATAAAAAACATCACATGAAATAATTTCAAGATAAAGAGAATATCAATTTAGGAAAATTTGGCACCCTTTGAAGAAAAAAATTTAGACGAAATTTAAAACCATTCATATAGAAGCCAAATATTTCTTCCAAGAATTCATAAACAGAAAACTCCAATTCAGAAAAAGACCCTTCAGATAAAATCTCCAACCAAGACAACTTTCTCTAACAGCCTTCTTCATGCCAAGACCACCCATATGATCCCTATTCTACTTGATCAAAATAGATTTCAGCGCCAACTTTCATCGAACCACTTGACCTGCCCATCGAATTTATATCACTGCACAGATCATAATCCCACCCCGTAATGCTATATACAGAGAGCTTCATCATGGTATTTAACACCATGATTTAAGTTCTTCATGTTGTAGCACCAAAACTTACTCATCTCAATTAGAGAGAGTACTTATATATTAACTAGTATTAGGGAAAACAGTACACAAGACAATAAACATGATAAAGAGACATGGGCTTAGAGGCCATGAGGCCCACTCGCATGTTCTAACACTCCCTCTCAAGCTAGAGCATATATATTGTTCATGCCCAGCTTGTTACAAATATACCCAATCCTATT